>VYZX01008058.1:60451-77205 GCA_013401335.1 Brachypteracias leptosomus | reverse complement strand
ATACTCAGTAAGCCAGATATATCTCGTGATTTCTGTCATCTAAATGTTCTGATGTACACTTAAAGTGGGCAAATGTGCATAATTATATACAGAAAAGAAAGAAGCAGCAATTTAAAACACAGGCAAAGTTTGGATACAAAGGTCTGAATAGATATAAGGCAGGAAGAGTATCACCACATAGCTTTCATTTGGAAATTATTGCTGCCTTGGGAAAGAAATGAGAATGATCCAGTACTAAAGCAACAGGATGGTGAAATTATCCCAACATTTTAAATTTTCAGCACACCTTCATACCCTGGTAAAGCCCCTATGTGGAACCCATATTCTAGCTTTAATTATTCTGACAATAAGATCAGGAAATTTGGTAGGAAAGTTCCCCATAGGAGTGGCTTTAAAAGCACAGCACTAGCTGTAGGATGGCTGCAGATGGGGAAGGATGTCTCTCCAAGTTCAGCACTGGTTTAATGCTAACCATGTTTCTTCTCTCGTCTGCCTCACTCAGCTCTCTATAGTCTGCTCCACTATGCTAGAGTTAGCCTTAATAAATGCAAATAAAATAAAATTAGACCCTTGCCTGTAAAATCCGAGATAACTATAAAACTTAAATGTAGCCGTGTGGCTCTTACCCAACCTATTGGAAACCAGAAAGGGACCTTTTAAAATTTCTTCTTAGTATTTCAGTTCTGATTCTAATAAAAAACTTGAGCAGAGAAAAATGTTGGGGAGGTTTTTGTGTCCCAGATGGTTTGAAACATTAGAAAATACAAGGCTGGAGTCTGGCATTGCTGCAGTCCAGGTAAAACAGCAGGAGCTATTGTAATACAGTGAGAGGATTCAATAAATCTGAGACTGTTACAGCAGCAGTGGGGTACTTTCAACATAATTCCCATTTCTTCAGGAACAATTTTGTAATTGAAAGTATTTATTTATAAAGTAACTCGCAGAAAGAAGTAAAAGTGGCAGTGTTTTCAGTTCTTAACTAGTAATCATAATCTAGTTCAATTCAGGGTACAACAGCTAGGGTAGCACATGAGAAACACAAGATAATGACAGAGTCTGAGCTGAGAATACTGAACATCTTGTACTTCTAATTGCATCCATCTTGTAAATGAACAGAAACTTTAATTGAGGAAAAACTTATTATGGGAATCACTAGCAACAAAAAAAGCTCACTGTCTATGAGCCTTAAATAGGCAAATGTTATTTGTCACAAATCAAATTTGTTCTATTAGTTTGGTAAAGTGAAAATAAATCCATCAGCAGAGCTTTTTGAAGCTACAGATGTGTTGTACGTGTCAGTATTTTCTTCTGGTAAGGAGCTATTCAATAACAATTTTATTATGCAGAATTCTGGGTTTATGATCTAAAAATCAATGTAATTTAGTCAATTTTCAACATATTACAGACAATTTTATTACTAGTAAATTTGGAGCAGTTCTTGATTAACACTGTACATTGGGATAAATAAATTTCAAGGCGAAGGAATTGGTAGCAAAATAATACTGTGAAAGGGATTGAGTGCTTCAAAATGATGAATGTCTTTTGAGAAATATCAGACAACTTCCTAGACCATTACAAATGTTATTGAAAATACATGCTAAGCAATGATATCACTTATTTTGAAATATATCCCAAATGGCATTTGATTTCCCTCTAGTGAAACAAAGGCAAAGGATGGATGATGAGACAGTATATGAAACATGGAAGTGGAAAAGGGTATTATTTATTGCATGTAAATATCTTGTATCCAATTTCCCAAAGTAGGATATTACACAGCCTTGTTATCTGAGCATTATAGTTCTCAAATATTGGACTGAAACCTGCATGGTGTGAGAGAAAAAAGATTTTATCCCCATGCTTCACTGTATTTTTCTGCCATTCCCTGAATGGAAAGGAAGGGACTGGTTCTACAGATATGGTTATACTTCCCTTGATAAAATGGAAAGATTTTTTTAAAAAAGAGAACCAGACAGAAAAAGAGATTTGAGTCTGCAATTTACTCTGCAAAGTTGGTGTGCTGGGCTGCTGAGAGGAGAGCAAGAGTATTTTGGTGTAGACTGGGGACTCTCCTCCCAGTTTAGCATGAAGTGACACTACCATTTCCATCTTTCATTTTAAAAGGTTTTTAACAGTGTTGTGGGGTTACTGTCTGGGCATACTGGGCTTCAGTTTAATTGCATTGCATCACAAGAAACTGCTAGCTCAGTTTTCTAAACACACAGGATAAAGCTACCCCATCAAATTAGCTAATTACACTATATGCTCATCCAATTTCAGCATTTCACACTTTGCAAAAGAGCAGGCAAAGTCTCATCTACCATGTCAGCCTCTATACACTCCAATCATTAAATCCTGTAATAAGCTTGGATGCAAATGGGACTAAAATAATTTTATAAAGAAAAAGCTCCTAGAAGAAGAGCTTATTCATTGCCATACAGCTGAATCCTGTTTTCACAACTCTGTGTATTCACTTCCTTTAACAAACCAGCCTGGATGATGGGAGAGTCAGGACTTGTCTATGATTTGATTTGTTCCTGGAGTCCGGGCGTATAGATATTCCAAGAGCACGGATTATGTCCTTTTTACACATGGAAATTGAGCAGAGCAGCACAAGCTATTTCACAATAGCTCCCCTTGTGGACAAAGTGGTTTGGAATAAAAGATACTTTAGTCTGGAATAATTAGTACGCTGATTATTCTAGAACAGAATAAGTGCACTAATTATTCCTACAGTGTCCACACAGGGACAAACAGCTATTGAAAAATGGCTTATTCTGCAATAGCTATTTTGGTCCATTTCCTCATATAGGCAAATCCTACTGGTGTTGTCAGCAGGTAATGAGCGTTTGGATGGAGAATGTAGATGGATTGCATTAATGATCTCTTCCCATTAGTGTTTCTTTGTGCCTCACTTTTGTGTGCTTGCAGAGTTAATTGCTGAAAACTCCCTCCTAAGTTAGACACGTTTCTAATCCTAACTTCCCAGTTCTGACACGTAGACCCTCCAAACTCTTTTGTGGGTGATCCACCACTGGCCAGCTGAGCAAATCCAAACCTAAGACACCATACGTGTTTGCAGCTGCAAACCCACTCATAGTTTGTGCAGCTGAAATAACATTCTGAAATATAGCAAACCAACAGATTCTCTGGTGAACTACCTCCTCTGATTTGCAAGAATAAACAGAAATCCAAACAAATGGAGCTTGGCTCTTATTGCATCCAAACGATTTAGGGACCTGTCCTGGTCTTTTGTACTCTCTCTTTCCCTCTAAATCTTTTATGATGCTCAAGGAACAATCACGTTCTATATTTTTGCCCATTACATGCACTCAAACCCAATTGAGGCAACTGTACAGGTTTGGATTCTCTGTAGAACCTTATTGAGTGATGTGGAAGAATTTTGCAGTTCCCTGTGCAGAGTCACACATATCAGGAATTTTCAAGGATGGGATCCTTGCTGTGTTGGGAGCAGCCCAGGCACGAAAGGGACCTAATTTTACTCTTTCCATATGATATTTTTGTGTCCAAAAATATAATAGAAGCAATACCTTTATTCAGGTATGTAAAAGATTTGGAGATAGGAGTGTTGAGATGGTTGTGCAGCAGGGACAAGGGAACAGAAGGTTGCTGACAGAAGGAGGAAGGCAAAAATGCATCCTTGTTATTTATAATGTAGAGAAAAGCTGCAAATTTAACCAAGTGTTTCCTATCCCATGTGTTCTCTTTTTATTGCTACCTAAGTGCAAAAATGTTTATAGTTGGGTTCCCAGCTGGAACATTATTTAAGATCTTGGAGGAGAGATGTGAGTCAGAGTCTGTACGACTTCCATAGGTGTGAAGCTATCCTGACACATGCCTCAGAGGCGTGAAGCCCCACCAAGCAGTTATGGGAATCTTTTCCCACTCGAATTGCTTGGTAACATTACCCATTTTTATACAGCCAGGCTTTAGGATGCCACAGATTCCTCCTTCGTGATGGTGCTGAGCTCAGCAGTGCTGTTTTATTCTGCATGAGTTTCAACTTGGAGAGAAGGAAGCTGCAGAACAGAAACAAAGGTGACTTACGGCACCATGAGCCTTGTGGGAAGCTTCTTCCCAAAGAGTTGTGAATGATCAAAAGATCAGAAGTTTGCTTTATCTGCCTAATGATCTGTAGAGTGTGGAACTATAGAGGAGAGGGTATTTTCTCTTTGCAGAACAGAAATTTTTATTTGAAGTAGTAAAAGCTCTGAATCTGCTGCTTTCTTGTGGGCGTCACCGTTGGGTGTTCCAATGTTGCCTTTCTTTGGAATCTATGAACTTTCTACTTTAAAAATAATTTCTCTAACAGTTATGGAAATACAATTTTAGAGGGGGGGAGTGTGTGTGTGTTGTTTGGCTTTTTTTGGTGTGTTTTTTTTTTATAAAGAAAAAAAGGAAAGGAAAACATCTATTCTGGAATGAGCAGAGACAAGTGACATTATGCAGCTCGGGGAATGTGGACCTCAGTCAACTTAGGCAACCATCTCAACAGTTGCTTGGGTTATGACAGACCTACAATTTTGAAGGAAGGGAGAGTCATCATACTTTCATAAATTATTATAATCATATTTTCACAGAGATCCTCAAGATCTTTGTGAAAAACCTGTCATGAAATGTGCATTCATTAGGCACCTGTCATCATTCTGACTGACCAAATGCTGATGGTTTTGCTTGTTATGAAGGCAGTTAGTTTTTCACACGGTTTCAATAGAGATCCCATTATCTGAGCCTAGAATTAAAATGAGAGGAAAAAAAAAAATTGAATCTATTTTGTGTGAGTTAGTCAATATAATTTGGATCCTCACAACCATTGAACTGCTGCTCTGTGCCTGGGCTGCAAGTGCTGGACTGGCAGGAGGAAGGACTGAGACATGGAGGCCAAAGACTGATCCTGTGAGCATCACCACCACAAACTTCTGTGAGATTTTTTAAGTCTTTGAGACTCAGTTTCCCAATCTATAAAATAAGAAACATACCCCAGCACGTTTAGAACAGCTGCAGTAGTTTGCTTCCTCTCAGCTCTTCATTAACCTCAGCTGAAGCACGTGTCTGGTATGGGAACAGCCCCAACTCAGCTGAGGGCAAAGGCAAGCAGGCCAGCTTAAACATCTCCAGCAGTTTTAGCAGGCTGGCAGCACTGCTGAGAGCTAATCCTTGTGACTCTGTCCTGCTAAGGACTGGGATGTCCCACAGCTCAGATGACAAGCTGATAAGGGAGTATTTTTTATTATAGCTGTTTGTACTGCACATATTCTGGGAGTATTTATATGGATGCCACTGGAACTTGTCATAAAACAATGTGAGAGAGTATCAGGAAGGCTGAGAAAACCTGACCCAATACAAAATGGGGTAAATTGTGATAAATAGCACCAATGAAGCCTAGTGCTTTTCTTAATTTTCCTAATTTTCTGGAGTTAGACTGGGGTCATTTAAATTCTTTTCTTTGGGTCAGACCTGTGAACAGTTCTCTTTGTGTTCAGGAAAAATTCTTTGTATTTTTAGGACAGCATTTCTTGCTTATTATCCAAACTGAAGGACCAGATTCCACGTTAAACTTAGAAGAATTCTACTAAAGCCAGTGCAGTTGCTCCAGATTTACACTGGTGCAAACATGTGCTGAAGTCAGCTCATAAGTAACTTAGATTTGTGTGATATTTTCTGAAGAATTAAATGGTATTATAGTCTACATCTAGACTAGGAACCTGGGAGCCTGTCCTTGGCCACATCCCAGCTCCTCACTGGAGCAAGACCTTGGCATTCACCAGACTTTCTCCCCTCTTCCTTGGAAGGGAAAGCTGGGGAATGTGTGCTGGATGGAGCTGAGGCACATTTTGACAGCTGCTTGGTTTGATGAAGAAACAGTGAAGACCTCAGGGCACAGGATGGCACACAATGGCACACACTCAGAAATGCAGCCATACAATGAAAGCTTGTGGTAAAACTTTATGTGAAGTGTAAGGTCTGTGAAGCGTGGAAAGCTTGGCCATTGTGTTCTCCTTACAGTCTCTGCAGCACATGCAGCAACTGGACAACATCAGCTCTATGAAAGAGTGAAGGTGGGAGAGAAAATTAGACCACCCAGGCTTTGTCCTTCCCTTTAGAGCTGCAGTGTGACAATTCCTTGGTGCCTGGTCATTTACTGCAGAAGATTCCTCACCTGCTGTCATCTTACTCAGGGTACGAGCAGTGCCTTTAGGTATAACTGACCATGCCAAGCAGTACAGCCTCAGTAGAATTATGAACAAAACTTGTAAACAGCCATTTAGAAAGTTATTAATTTGTGTAGAACCTCATGTAGAGAATTCGATGTGTGCATGAAGATCTATTTAGGTTACCTGCATGGCCCAGGAGTGAAGTTACCTGTTGAATACAGGTCACGCAAAGGGTTGTACAGCATGGAAACTTAATGGGGAAGTATAAGCAAGCAGTTTGGCTGTGGTGCACCATGAGGATTCTCTTTCTCACTTTGAAAACAAAGGTGAGGCAAACTCCCCTTCCCCTTGGCCGACAGCTGGAGAATGGGTGAGGGTGTATTTCAAGTGTTCATCCCAGTGAGGTCATGTCTTAATTTCTTTCCCCACCTCTTAAACACAAGACATTTTAGGGAGAATGTAACTGCTTTAAAGTGTTCCGTGTGCTCCATGTTGAATAATCTTCTGGATATGACTTTCAGCTGTCATTCACCTACATCGTTTCCTCAAAGCATCTCCTGATTTCAGAGGCCCACTAGCTCCAGAGCAATAGAAGGTAAGCTGAGGTCTGAACTGATTTCACACTGTCCTAAGTGCAAATGGTTCCTGTTGAACACAATGATGAAAACCTTGAAGTTGGTATTCTGATTGTAACCCATGTTTTGTTCCATACACATGAACAAAAGCTCACTGAAGCTTCATTTGTGGCAAGCCCTTTGTTTGTTGAAAATAGAGGAGTTATTTTGGTTTTGAAAGAGAGAACAATGCTGCACCAGCTTGGGAGAGTAGCTTGCTCTTGTACTTTCATGCTCTTTAGGGAGCTGGGGTGTTTCTTCTCTGAATGTGAATAACCTGACTACAGATGATAGATTCCAGTTCTTATTCATCTGAAGTTCACGTTTTCTTGTCTCTGAGGGGTCACCTGAAGTACTTGGGAAATATGATTGCTTCAGTGGAGAGGGAGACTTCCATAAATGTGAGGAAAGGAAGACATTTATTGTGTTTTTCTAATAAATAGTTCTCTCTCATGCATGAGATAAAGTTTTGTAAATGTAGGGAATGCATTATTTCAATAATAAAATGTCCTCATCATTTTGGCATCGTCAAGGTGTGTTTTATGAAGGTGGATGTTGTTCCAGTTCTTAACTTTGGTTTAATTCCAGGAGACACACAGTCTGTGTCTTTTTGAATTTCACTGTTACTCTTTCTTTTTCATAGCCAACTTTTTTTCCCTGAAATGTGTAGCTTGGAAACGAGGTCCTTTTAATGAAGCTTTTGAGTCTCACAAAATATGATTAATCTGATTAGTGGTTTAGACTCTTTTTATGCTTACATTAACTAACACAAAGAGCCCCCCTACAGGTTAAAGTTTAAATGTGGATTACCAGATAAAGCTAGTCTTGACGAGGTTTCTATGGTGCAAGGAAAAATTGAATTTGCCTTTCACCTCATTTCAGCCTTTGTCATCCTGGTTTTTGCCCTTCTCCCTCATTCACAGTGAGGATATTAATTTTGCAGTAAAATCTTTAAGCAATTATGCAGATAGCTTGGAAAAAGCAACACACAAACACAATAAGGAAAGCTTAACTGAAAAATGGACCCCAGATATTCATTAAAACCAGATGGTAACATTCCTAGCAGCATAACTTTGGATATTTGGACTAAATTTGTATTAATGTGTCACACCACATGACAAAAATGAACCACTGTCATACGATTGTATGTATGTATTGTACTTTATATTTACAAAGTAGTGAGGTGTAGTAACTAGTCCATGACTGTCTTTTTTGATAAACAGCTAAGAAGGGCTATCCTTTCACACACAAACACATCCATCTTTAGATAGCATTCCTCTGTGGGAGGCTTGCCTTCAATTTAACAGATAATGAACTTCTTCAGATGAATCAGAAAATTGATAGTGAAATGAAGTTTACTATGTTGCCGTGCAGCTTCTACCAATACAAGGATGTTTATAGTTTCAAAATGTGGTTTATTAAAATTGCTCATTTTTCTAAATTTCTCATCAGTCTAGTAACTCTAGCTAATTTTTATCCCTAATCACTTTATTTTGCAGATTATTTTTGTTATTTCTCTTTGAGAAATGGCTATAGGAAATTGGAGAGAAATAGCACCTGCAAATAGCACTTAATTAAAAGCATGATTGTGTACAGAGGCTTCCCATACATTTCTCTCCGAACAATGAAGATGGAAAGGTGTTTTTTCTATTTTTATTTGGCATGCTCCATATGATCCAATAAAGCACAACTAACATAGCACACCGACCAGGGTAGACTACAGTTTCCCCTCAGTGAACACACATAATTCCTATTACTGCTAATGGGAGATGCGTGTCCCCACACAGATGCAAGAGGGATCTTATATGTACATGTCATACATATGAAAATATCTGGCAGGGAAAGAGGTGTCTAGTCCTGACAAATTGCCAGGAGGCATTTAGTTTTTCTGTTAATTATAGTAATTATTTATCATGCATTAAAATAGTGCCCTAAATTTGCATGGCACTGCGTGCGACACAAATAAGCTGTATTTGCTGCTGGAAGGAACATACAATGGAAAGATGACAAATAAGCACCATGTGAGGCACTGGTGCATCATCTGGTGTAACCAGGAGTTGTGATCCACGTCCTGCAGATAAGGATTTTTAAAAGACTCCAAGGGCAAGAGCCCTGTCCTGGGACAGGGGGCAGTGTGAGCACGGCTGAAGCTCTGCCAGAAGCAAGGTGAAGGGCTTGGGAGCAGCCTAGGGAGCTGCAATCAGGGGCTGGGGAGGGTCTGCCCACAGCCATGGCATGGGCTGGGAATGCTGTCTCTGAGGAGCATTAGCAAGAGGATGAGAACAGGCGATGTGCCTGCAGTGCAGGGAGAAGGTGAGCTCAGCAGCAGCTGAAAGGCAGGGCTGGAAGGGAGAAAGCAGCAGCACACAGCGTAAAAGATGAAAGAGTTTTGGCTAAACCAGATGGAAAGGGAGACAAGTGCTCTAGAGGGCAGTTTAGGCAGGAGCTGGAGGAAAAAGTCTTTCCTGTGACAAAGAGGCAGGGAGACTAATAGTTCACCACTGTTCTATATGAATCCTTGCTTATGTAGCCTTTCCTATGTAGCCTTTTTATAAGGTCTTTTCCTACTGTCGGTTCTGTATAGACCCAACAGAATCCAGTTTTTATTCTGTTTTTAAATACGTTTTATATGATCACACATCTCTGGGTATATTATATGTCTGTGTCAGGCTATGTCTGCTGGGTAGTGCCTATAATCTTCCTGGAAATTGGTAGCAAGAGAAGAGGTGCTGCTGTTCCCACTGCAGGAAAGGCTTCTTGGGTATCAGGAGTCCTTGCAGGACAGAGAATGTCCCACCTGGGGCAGCACTTTCCATCGGAGCTTTGCACCTACCGAGGTCCCAGGGAATCTAACTATGAGTACGAAGCCAGGGGAGAGCAGGCAGCTTTTATTCTGCTGCTCATAGAAGTACTTGTATTGTAATTGAAATTTAATCTGAGTTCATGAAATGTTTATGAACCTGGAACAATTGTATAAAGTTTCAGTCAGTTGCACTGCAGTTTCATTTGCATATTTATTTTTGGGAGCATGGGCCTTCAAATACTACAAAAAAGAATTTTTTTTATTTTTAATTTGAATTTTGAGTTGGTCTAAGGTAGGTTACTGGAAACTCTTGGGTAATCTCCGGGATTAAGAGTAACTATTTGGACAAAAGAAGTAGCTACAGGCTTTCAGCCCTTGTGTTATCTTTAAATCAGCTGAAAAATAACTGATAGCAATAACCAGTGGCAGGCCTCCCAAATTGTCAGCTGAGGGCTTCGTTGTGTATTCTTTCCCTCAGAAGGATTACCCAGGAGAGTGCAAGGGGGAGTGCAACTGCCTTAGTGCTGCTCTAGAGACACTGGAATGTGTTTAATTCAGCAGAAGCTGAAGGCAGTTCGAAAGCTACGCATTTGTTTCCATAAGAGAAAAAAAAAACCCCAGCAGACTATCTGAGGATTTGAGATTATGTGGCTTCTTGAGCTCCTCCGGAGATGGAGGTAGTTCAGAAAAATCTCTTGACCTTTTCAGGCTTCCTCCACCATGATGGTTACACGGAGCCGTGGAAAATGATAGGTGGGTAGTTTACGGCTCGCCTTCCCCTGGGGTGAGGCTGATTTACAACACACTTTCTGTGTAATTTGGCTATAGAGAGACAGTTTTACACCAAGCTTTTGCTTTTTGGCTATGATGAGAACTGTAAAAATGCCGTGATCCTGGAATGTGCATGTTCTTAATTTGTTCTTGGAGATGCGGGGCTTGCTGAGACTGGTGGTAGGCTCAAGTAATCCACTGACCTAATATCTAGACCTAGACTGATTAGATAATCTTCTGAATGAATGCATATTTATTTTCCTGAGTCAATGAAGTTACTGTGCCTGAGCCACTCCTGACTTCCACTCAGTGGAAAGACTGGACAGCTGCTTCCCTTCCTCCTCCTCCTCCTCCTCCTCCTTCTTTGAGGTCACTAATGCTTCAACTTAATCATGCATTGAGGGATCCTGAAGTAGCAGGCCTTGGCAGAGATCTCAGTTATTTTCTGGAAGGTGAATGGGCACACATCCTGATTTCTCTGCTTCATCTGCCCGATAGAGCTCTCTTGTATAACAAATTTATACATCTAATTTACCCTTTTCCTATACAATCAACACAGTATAGCTTACACAGTTAGCAAAGCACCAAGACTTTGTTCTAGTGCAATTATTCAGGATTCCTTCAAAATCTTGTATGGTCTCTGCTGAGTTCTGGCCTCAAACGAGGTCATGCTATGGCTTCATGGCCTCCAAACTGGAATTACCCTTTCCTGGAAGAGCTTGAAACCTGGTGATTTCTGACTGTGGAAGGGAGGCACAGCCTTGCATCAACAAACCAGCACATTCAGTGCTAGTTAAATGGGTCTCACACCCTCCCCAGCTGAGGAAACAACAGCATTATCAGCACTGGGCTGTCTCTTCTTGTCCTCTGCTGGGTGCTCTGACCTCTTGCAGCATGGCCCTCAGCCCAAAGCCTGCTTGTATGGCTCTGACAGCTGCTTACACCACTGATATCAATACTGCCACACTCTGGGGACTGGATCCACATGATAGCTCCTTGCAGTCACCTGTGATCAATATCCATTATCCTCTTACCTTGTAGGGCACAGTGCTGGTGCTGAGCTGACTGCTCATATTGGTGCTGAGCTGACTGCTCATATGTTGGACCATTTGGTTGGTAAGGTTGGATAATATGAGAGGTAATGTCCAACATCTCACTAGCTCAGGATGGTAGGCAAGAGTTTTGTGTTTCATGAACTTAGGTACAGAACAGCTTGATTTGTAGGAAAGCTTGGAATAGGATCACCAACCACCATGGGCCAAGAAGGGCCAGGACTCAAAGTAGGCTGAATTGCTTCTCTTTGCTCCATATATGCCTTCCATCCATCAAAACTTCTCAATTTCTACGCAGAGAACTGACATGGTGGGTGCCCTGGGGGCCATCCCCAGAAGACCCAAATGGAAACCATAATTACAGCATATATTATTACTGTGCTTAAATTTTAATATATATTTGAGAACAAAAATAATGTCAAGAGTCTACTTATTATTATTATTGCCAGAACAGCAAAAAGGAAATGTATTTATTCTGTAAAAGAGCTCCAGCATACCATTGGTGCTGGTACAAGTATACCTGCAAAAGCCTAAGCCCACTACCCTGACTATTCATTAAATTATTGCCTCAATTAATAATGGGCATTTGAAGAGTCATTTATGTTGTTTAAATAGAAGAGAAACTACTGCAACAGCAGTAGTTTTCCTTTCTCTTTATGTGTATATACACACCCACACATATTTGCATGTGTAATGACAAAAAATAACATCCATATATGGAGAGTCTCTGAGTCTTTCTCCCTTTTCCAGAGGACGAAACTGTAGCTTCATTCATCCTTTCCTGATCATTAATTTAATTGAAAAGTTGACCTGGCCTTTACAAAAACAACTTGCAATATAATTGTTTTTAGAGAGGATATTTAGATGACTTTGAAAACAAACTGTTTAAACCCATTTGAATCTGTCAAATTTAGTCAGGACAACTGATGTTGATATTATTATATAACTTTGTTGATGTAACTTTTCAGTTACAATTTAGAGAACTGGACACGCTTTATATTTTTGACTGCGTATATTTACAGTTAAAGAAGTGGGGAGCAGAATTTAAACTTCTCTTTTTTGGTATTAGAAGTGAAAAAAAATTAACTCAGCTGTGGGAAAGTTTGTCCAAAGAAGCTTTATTGCTGGCAAGTTAGCAGTGTATCTTTCCTTCCCTTCCCACAAACTGTTGATTTTTTTTTTCTATCTTGCTTTTTTTTCCTTTTCCTTTTTCTTTTTTTTTTCAGCTGTTTGATATATATTCACATTTCTTGGCTGATGCCTCTTATTAAATTACAGACACATGTTGAGTCGAATCATTAAATCTCACAAGTTGGAGTCCAGCTTTCCTGCATAAGAAAAATCTCTTTAGATTCTCTAGGACAAAAAGCATCATGTATTTGAGTTCTCCGAAAGCATTTAATAAAGCATGAAAAGATATGACATCAATCCCACTAAAACACAAGGGCAAATGAATGATGTTACTGTAAATCTTTACATCAATCACACCCAGGACTTTGGAGACAATATAGTTTTGTTTGCATTTCAGAAGTGACAAACAACTCTTCTGACTGGCTTAACATAGTCACTTTCCATTAGTCAAGACCAGAAGCAAGTCAGAATTAAAATGTGGCCCTTGGTTGCCAGGCAGCCGAGTTGTCTTGACATGGTGGTTAGTTTCCTTTTCATCGAGTGACAACAGTGAAATGAAAGAAGTTTTGAAAAACTTGATAATGGTTTTCAAAGGAGGAGGATAATTGGTGGGGCTAGCTTGTGCTGCTCTGTGTGGAAACTTTCGGCTGTGCTAAGGGAAGACTGTCACTAAAAATTTAAACTCTTGTACACAAACTTGACCTGGAATCTTCTCCAGGTTTTCACTGGTTCATTTGTAGAACACTTCTCTCAGCCCAAGGGGTGCTGGGATGAAAGCGTTAGGACAGATGGGTAAAGCCCCAAAGGAAGAAAAGAATCAATAGTTGTGATTTAATCCATCAGTGAAAGGGAGGAATTAAGTAAAATCCTTAAAATGGGGAATTTGTAAAAGATCTTTTGATAGTACCTATAGCTGAAAATAATTCATCATCTGATTGCTGTTGAAAGTTNCAGCAAAATGTACCCATAATGAAAGAAGGGACCAATTAGGGTTGGATTAACATTCATGGTTATTTACAGTTGTTTTTGTACTTGTTCTTGTGCTCTGACTTCCTAAAATTTCACAACCCAAAGATTTAGAAAAATGGGGTTGTTTAGACGCGAGGTGCAATGAAGTGGCTGCAGCCATTGTGCAGACACCACCTCTCTCATTATACCCTCTCAATCAACACTCGGCACACAGGAAACCGCAATAAAGCCCATCTGCCACGGTTAATCTGCAGGCAAACCCACACCCATGTCTGTGCCCGTTACTCTCCAGCCTTATTATTCTCAGATCCAAAGCTTCATAAGGGATCAGCCAAAGTCCATTAAAGTAAATAATAGCTAGAAATGACAGGCTTAGCAAGGATTGGGAGGAAGTTGAAGACCAATCTGAGCTGTGAGCTCTGATTAATAGAGAAAAGCATTAGGAGAAAAGGGGAGAAAAATGACCTCAGCCTGCTCCAAAGAATTCCTGAACCTTGGTTGTTAGGGCAAGTGCTACCATCTGAGACGTTAGTGATCCTTGAATTTCCTTCACTTTGATGCAGCTCAAATGGGAAAATTTTGAAGGTTCAGCAAGGCCCCAGACCTCAGCTGGAAAGCCGTCTGGAGTCAACCCTGTCAAAATTCTCTTGTGGAAAAGAAAGCCTTTATTAGCTAGATTGCAACAAAACCCCCACAGCCTCTAATAAGAAGAGAATGCATGCTATAGATTGCATATACATTAATTATTAGAGGGTATTTAATTGTTCTCATCTGTATCCAAATGTGTGCAAAAGGTCTTTTAAAATACCAGCCACAGTGTGTTTAAAAAAAAAAAAGCACAAACCCAAACAACTTCTAATACTGCTTTTTTATTGTTCAACTTCAATTTTAATAGAAGATTCTGTTCATTGATAATTGATAGAACATCCTACTTGGGAGGACTGGTAGATAACATTGATGCTTGCAAGGATGTTGCATGTAACGTTTGCTCTTCGTTATCTCAGCTGCGTGCTGTACATGAACAGATTATAAAAGTATCCAACACCAAGTCAACCCTGCACAAGGGTTTCTTTTTCTAGTGCTACAGAAAAACACTGCTCCAAAACCAGCAATTTGGGCACTTCAAAAATATTTTCTGCTGCTTCTTTGCATATCTTACCCACCTCTCTTCCAAATACACAGTTGGGATGTGTTTTATTTTGATTACTGGGGAGCAAGAACAGCCATTTGCTATTCATCCTGGTGGTTAGTTTTACTGCTTTTTAAAAATCTTTTGTGCAATTAAGACAGTGCACGTGCCACTGCACCTCTGCAACTTCAGCTGAGCAGAGCCCTTGCAATAATGAGCTGTAAGTGATTTTAGATCTAGCTAAGGAACCAGCATTGGACTGATCAATCTCAGGCAGCAATCTAAGCAAAAGTATTTAGATATTCAGGAATATCTGGTGCAGCTGTACAGATTTTTCTGTGTCCCTGATGATTTGGGGAGGAAGGTATCAATGATCTGAATGAGGGCTTCTTGTCAGGGCAGCTTGTGCACTGCTACATTCCTTCTAAAAGTTTATGTTGCAGTGTGCAGTTTTCCTAAGCAAGACGGAGAGGATAGTGGTTAAAATGATGACACTGCCATGATACTGCTGATAACTTAGCTGATGCCCTGCTCATGTGCACGTGATGCAATTTTCATATTTTAATTTTAAGTGGAACCAGAAATGACAATTATGAAGAGACAAAATAGATACCACCAACAGCTGTAATTGCTGTCTTCACTGCTCAAGAATGGGCAAAAGACACACTAAATCAATATTAAGATCCCTACATGTGCAGGTATCACAACAAGGACATCATATAACATCATTATAAGAAAATCCTAATAAAATTTGGACAGTTATTCCAAAGAATACAGGATGAACATGGAGAGTGTGTGTGTGTAGCTAACCAGTTCTCTGTAGTTTCAGCTGATGTCTTAAGAGAAAAGAAATGCCTGCCTGTGTAAAAACATAAGTGTCTTTCCATAGGAAAAAACCCTATGTATTTTAGGAAAAACAATTTATTTCTTGTTTCAATAGATGAATGCTAGTGACAATGTCTTTACTGGTGACAGTATCAGCATTTTTCTCTTGGCCATGTAGGAACTATAAGATTGTGAAGGATGAAGTGGCTCTGGCATTCTTTTAAAACAAGTAAGCTACAACGCTGCTTTTTGTCCTGGAACATGGGTGACATGCTTTATTTGGAACATTGGGCTTAACTGCTCAAACTGTTTCCCTTCTCAAACAATTCCATATTAAAATTTAAAAATTTTCCCATGTTCGAGAAAATGCACATGATTTTTAGTGGAGTGGAAGCAAATAATATTATAATGCAGCTTGCGCATAAGGTCTTGTAGTAATTAAAGTACAATGAAATATGAAAATGTTGAATGTAAGCAAGATTTGTACGCCACTAAATATTCAAGACATTAAGATAACTGGAAAAAAAAGCAATAAACAAGCTGAATATGGACGGAAAATGCAAGCAAAATGTTCTGCATACCAAGTTCCTAATAAAAAGAACAAATAACTTCCTTTGCTTTTTTAAAAATGATTTTCAAAGCACCACTATGGTCTTGCAAGGTAGTGCATATAAAATCTGACTTCAGCTATAACATTTTAATATGTCCTTATGCAGCTACTAACTTCTCTGTTTAATGTAAAACATTTAGCCTGGCATCTCTTGGCATACATGTGGTGGTGTCCAAGGTGTGTTTCCTTTTGACCACACTCAGAGCAGTTTTCTGCATTTATCTCCCCACAGTATTGCACATGAGGATCCCGTAGCACATCACAGGTACCTTGGTTAGTTTTTTGTACTTTTCTTCACTGGAAGAAATGCATTTTCACATATGCTTTTTCTCTTTTTTTCCCAAGTACAAGGCTGGCTAATATTAATTATATGTACAGTACCTTCCTCCAAGAGCTCACCCTCACACTGGAGTTGCCTTTGGGTTTGAATATAGACCTCATTCAATGGATAAGGGAGAGCTGGAACTGTTCAGCAATAATGTTTGCCATTTGTTTAATGAAGGCATAAATAATACTATAAATTTGAATGGGTTTTGGAATTCATTAGTTTACACAGGAACAAAAATAATAATCTCTCCGCAACATTTGATCAAATAATCCATCAGTCAAAAGAGTCCATTGCTGGAATCAAACACCTTTCTGTCTGTGAGAATTAAAAAAAAACAAAACCAAAACCA
>VYZX01008058.1:46687-58968 GCA_013401335.1 Brachypteracias leptosomus | reverse complement strand
AACTTCAGCTGAGCAGAGCCCTTGCAATAATGAGCTGTAAGTGATTTTAGATCTAGCTAAGGAACCAGCATTGGACTGATCAATCTCAGGCAGCAATCTAAGCAAAAGTATTTAGATATTCAGGAATATCTGGTGCAGCTGTACAGATTTTTCTGTGTCCCTGATGATTTGGGGAGGAAGGTATCAATGATCTGAATGAGGACTTCTTGTCAGGGCAGCTTGTGCACTGCTACATTCCTTCTAAAAGTTTATGTTGCAGTGTGCAGTTTTCCTAAGCAAGACGGAGAGGATAGTGGTTAAAATGATGACACTGCCATGATACTGCTGATAACTTAGCTGATGCCCTGCTCATGTGCACGTGATGCAATTTTCATATTTTAATTTTAAGTGGAACCAGAAATGACAATTATGAAGAGACAAAATAGATACCACCAACAGCTGTAATTGCTGTCTTCACTGCTCAAGAATGGGCAAAAGACACACTAAATCAATATTAAGATCCCTACATGTGCAGGTATCACAACAAGGACATCATATAACATCATTATAAGAAAATCCTAATAAAATTTGGACAGTTATTCCAAAGAATACAGGATGAACATGGAGTGTGTGTGTGTGTAGCTAACCAGTTCTCTGTAGTTTCAGCTGATGTCTTAAGAGAAAAGAAATGCCTGCCTGTGTAAAAACATAAGCGTCTTTCCATAGGAAAAAACCCTATGTATTTTAGGAAAAACAATTTATTTCTTGTTTCAATAGATGAATGCTAGTGACAATGTCTTTACTGGTGACAGTATCAGCATTTTTCTATTGGCCATGTAGGAACTATAAGATTGTGAAGGATGAAGTGGCTCTGGCATTCTTTTAAAACAAGTAAGCTACAACGCTGCTTTTTGTCCTGGAACATGGGTGACATGCTTTATTTGGAACATTGGGCTTAACTGCTCAAACTGTTTCCCTTCTCAAACAATTCCATATTAAAATTTAAAAATTTTCCCATGTTCGAGAAAATGCACATGATTTTTAGTGGAGTGGAAGCAAATAATATTATAATGCAGCTTGCGCATAAGGTCTTGTAGTAATTAAAGTACAATGAAATATGAAAATGTTGAATGTAAGCAAGATTTGTACGCCACTAAATATTCAAGACATTAAGATAACTGGAAAAAAAAGCAATAAACAAGCTGAATATGGACGGAAAATGCAAGCAAAATGTTCTGCATACCAAGTTCCTAATAAAAAGAACAAATAACTTCCTTTGCTTTTTTAAAAATGATTTTCAAAGCACCACTATGGTCTTGCAAGGTAGTGCATATAAAATCTGACTTCAGCTATAACATTTTAATATGTCCTTATGCAGCTACTAACTTCTCTGTTTAATGTAAAACATTTAGCCTGGCATCTCTTGGCATACATGTGGTGGTGTCCAAGGTGTGTTTCCTTTTTGACCACACTCAGAGCAGTTTTCTGCATTTATCTCCCCACAGTATTGAACGTGAGGATCCCGTAGCACATCACAGGTACCTTGGTTAGTTTTTTGTACTTTTCTTCACTGGAAGAAATGCATTTTCACATATGCTTTTTCTCTTTTTTTCCCAAGTACAAGGCTGGCTAATATTAATTATATGTACAGTACCTTCCTCCAAGAGCTCACCCTCACACTGGAGTTGCCTTTGGGTTTGAATATAGACCTCATTCAATGGATAAGGGAGAGCTGGAACTGTTCAGCAATAATGTTTGCCATTTGTTTAATGAAGGCATAAATAATACTATAAATTTGAATGGGTTTTGGAATTCATTAGTTTACACAGGAACAAAAATAATAATCTCTCCGCAACATTTGATCAAATAATCCATCAGTCAAAAGAGTCCATTGCTGGAATCAAACACCTTTCTGTCTGTGAGAATTAAAAAAAACAAAACCAAAACCAAAAACCAGATTGTGGCATTGAATCCATATTGCTGTTTATTATACAGGAACTCTAGTTTACAATTTCCTCTTGTGTTATTGGTTAGTCTCGCTTGGATATTTTCTTGCTGGTTATACACTTGAATATATCTGCAGCCCACAGATATTCCTATAAATTTTGTTTATTTTACTCTAAGCTCCTTATTCCATACTAGAAAAAATATTTTTAATGAAAGACTTAGTGTAGGTCTTCTGCTTATAAACATGATTTTGTGCACGCGGAGACAGATATTTGCCCAATTTCAAAATGTGGAGAATAACAATTTGTCCTCTTCTGTCATTTTGTGTGCAGTTCACCAAAAAGCAGTGCAGGTTTTTTCCTGTAAACCACCAGGAGATTGTATTTTCTATAGCAGAGTCTACAGAATGATGTCACCTCATGTTTTGTTTAGCACCTGGCATGTTGCAGAATCCCATATATGTTACACGTAACTGGACAGCTTTAACGAGCAACTCCCTGGGTCTATTGCAGTGTGGCACAAATCTACAAACCAATTCTGGATAAAGTTTACTTCTTTTAGTGAAGCCCTGCAGGAAAAAAAAACCATCTTATGCTGGTAAGGTGATAATGCTGTATATTTTTCTGTAGAAGCCATTTTCCCCCCTCAGTGAACAGCTACTACATCAAAATGGAAATCCATCCATTCCAACCGAAAGCTAATGACTGTAAAATTTTCTGGGCAACCCTTGGCATAATTTGGGGAAGTTAGGGCCAATTCTCTAGCCATAAGGCATCTCTGGCCTTTAGGTTCCCTACCATTTTTGACACCCATCACCTCAGGGAGCCAATTCTCACTTTGCCCTATTTACTTGTCACAAAAGCCCCATTTCTCATTCTATTACCCTGCAAGTGGTAAGCGCAGAGCCCTTCCCTTCCTTTTTTTCCTCCTGTTCCTCCTCATCCCCAATAGCACAGAGCTTGTGCAGGGCATTACTGCTAGAACCATCAGGAACTTTTTGCATCTGCTCTCTTCCTGCAATAGAAGGAAAATATAAATATTTGGCCCCGAGATAATTTATTTATATGGGAACAGAAATTTGTTTTAGAGAAGCCATGTCAAGGGCTCCCGTGAGTCTTTTAGGCACTCCAGGATTACCTCCAAGAGAGCAGGGACTTCATTTCTACTGTAAACACGCTTGCAGTTCACCACAAACATGTCAATAACAGTAACAAATAGCCCCACTATGTCTCGTACATGGGGAGGCAGGGGAAGTGTGAGAAAGCTATTTTTAGAGATGAAGCAGGAAGACTCATTTTACTTCATGAGTAACACAAAAGATTAAACCCCCACATTTTTAAAAAATTATACACGAGTGTGTGTGTGGATGTATCAGAAATCTGGGAGTAAAGGGGGAGAAACAGCAATGAAGTGCTATTTATCCTGCCATTATCTTACCAGTCTGTGTTTCTTTGGACAGTAATCACGGGACCCAGATGCTAAGGGTAAGTGATATTTTCCCACAAGCAGTTTCTGGCTCGTTGGCAGCTTTTGCAGGCAGTTGTGTTGGCAGCCTTGGAGCTGCCTCTGGCTCTGTTTTGTGGCTCTGCTCTTGATGGGCTGCCTGGGCTGCCCTGGGCTGCTGGATGCCATTTCCCTCTGTCAGCCCATGGGCTTTCTGGAGCTTTACACTGTGCAAATCCCCTGTGAAACGGATAAATGGGGCTCTTACAAGGCAGAAAGGGAATCTGTTTCCTGACTCTTGTAGACATTAGGTGTAGTCGTACTTCAGGTACTGGCAAAACTTGGTCTGTTTGCAATTTTGGGCTTCAGCTGTAATATTACCACAAATGCACAGCTAGGTACGAGCCCAGGTGTTGCTCCTTGGCTTGTTTCCCCTCCTCCCCCCCTTTTTTTTTTCCTCTGTCTTTTATCTGTGTGATTTTTTTGCAGACTCTTTTAATTGTACCCTATTTATGATACGTTAACAGCACCACACTATCAGAAAGTAAACAGAGTATCTCAAATATAAGAGTAAAAAAGATGAGTTCTATGCTTCAGGAAGAAATGACAGATTTTTTTTTCCCCAGTTTACTCAATCGTGCTTTATTTTTTTTTCTTTTAAAGTACATAAAGTGGGTTATTTGTAAGTCATTCTGCATATTCTGTCTTGAACACGTGGATGCAACTGTCTTAAAATGTTTCTAAAGATTATTCCATCTATTAGATACGTATGTTGCTATGCAGCCAATATACAATATTTGTGTTAGATATGTATTATTTTCTTGAACAAAATTGGAAGAATTAAATTTATAAAGAGATTTATAAGTAAGACTCTTGGGCTTTTTAATAAAACAGAGAATAATACTGTACATGGTTTTGAACTGGTTTTTGTTTGGTTGGTTTTTTGGTTTGGAGGTTTTTTTGCATGGTGTGTTCTACTTCATCTGCAGCTGAATTGAAAAAAACACATTTCTTGGGTAGTGATTAACTTCTCCTTTGTGGTTTTCTAACTTCCATTTTATTAATTCTGTATTTTTCATTGTAATCAGTAAATTGCATATTTGTCGAATGATTACAATAAAAATGCAGAAAATCCTGTTGTAGCTTCACCTGCAGAAAGAGACCTCTAGAATGTTGGTTTTTTTCCCAAGTGCTCTGTGTTCTTTCTAGTGTACTAGTTACCAAAAAGCAATGAGATCACTTGTTAGATTTGACTGCAATTCTGTATCATTTTGATGTTACTTTTGTCCACTGAATCATTTTCAGTATATGAATTTCCAGGAAATGTTTATTAATTAGCTGTTCATACACTGTTTGAATTTTTTTAAATAGAAATAAGAAAACAAACCTCCTCTCAACCAATTTGTGTGAGCTTTTACACTTTGGTGTCACCAAATCTATGTAATTCTACCTCTGTCAGGAAATTACCACATGCCAGAGATTCCTCTAAGAAATGCTGCCAGTCCATATTCCTAAAAATATATGATTCTTCAAATTTATTTTTATTAGGATGACATCAAAGGCTGTCAATTTTGTGTCCATTTCTTGTGAACTCCTCGGTAATATTTTTACTCACCATTAGTTCTGTAAGAATATAAAGGAAGGAATTGCTCCTCTTGCAAAGAGATGGTGTTTTCAATTTGCAACTACTCTTTTTCTGGTTTTAGTCAAACATGTGATGAATGACCAGTAAATGCTATTCTAAATCTAGGCATATTTAGAGAATGTTTTTCCTCCAATCAGTTTCTACCAATTTCCTTGCAGGACACTGTCCTTTCTGGGATCCTGCTGCTTGTTAGAGGATTTGTGCCTGTTCCCTCAGGTTCCCAGGACTCTGCTGTAGATTTTGAACTAGCTGGTCCATGGTTTTTAAAAATCTGGTATGAGTGAGTCCATTCAAAACTGTCATTTTATGTGTTTCCAGCTTTTCTTTGTAGGTGAGCTTCTACTAGGCACAAAAACCCACAAACCCCAAAACCCCACCCCACACTAAAAGCAAGAAAACCCCAGTGTCTAATGTTAGCCATGCCCTGTGCACACAGTTGTTGCACATACCCCTAATCTAGTTCTGGAACACCCCTTCCCAAATGGAATCCTGTGGTTTTTTTAAATGAAATACCTGAAGGATAATATTAGGGTGTCACATTGTCCGTCCCCATGGCTGCTGGCTCCCGTGCTTTCCTCACTAAACTGATGTAATTAAACAGGATTGTTCATTTTCCTCCCTGCAGTGCTTCAGTCCTCAAAAGTTTCTTCAAAGAAACTCTCAGACTGGAGCTGGTGCAGCTCTGCAGAGTGGAGCTCTCACTGTACTTCAAAGCAAAGAAAATCTTGCAGCTGTCTGGAGCCCGCTTGCCCCAGGAGGTGTCACTGTTGGGACTGGCAGGGTGAGCTCCAGATCTGCTCTTTATTTTTTAAAGGCTACATTGACCATGAGGTAGGAATTGACCTGTGTTACATCCCCCTCCCTGCCCCCAACCCTTCTAGGGAAAGGTGATTACAGGTAAAATTAGCTGGGGGCTTATATGGAGGTATGGGCAAATAAAAATTTTTTTTAGAAGACATTGGGTGCTGAGGACTGTAAGAAATATAACCTAATCCAGGCTTGTTAAAATAGGGTTTTTTCCTATTCTTGCAGTGCTTACTGAGTCAGGGAGAAATTGTCATGATACAAGTTTTTTTTTTTCATTTTAATACTCTTCAAGGTGAAGGACAGATGAATTTATGTGATTTATTGCATAAATGTTAAGATTTTACTAAATAATGCTCTCTTAAGATATTTGATATTTACTAAGTCATTTTCTGTTAAAGGAAAAAAAAAGTATATTTATAGATTACCCAAGGACTGAAAGTTTTCTAGCCATAACTGTAATGAAAAGAATCTGTGTGACTCCTGTGGGTTCACTAGAGACTTAAAAAAAAAAAAAAAAGTATTCTTTTTAATATTAGGAATTACCACGATGTGTATTCCACACAGGAAAAAAAAAAAAATACAGTAAGTTAGGCTTGTTTCTTGGAGTATCCTACCACAGCTCAAGATAACCTGCTTCCATGGTTAATTTCCTTAACATCTTGCAGTTTATTTCTAGCATTTCTGTCTTCTTTCAGCCTCCAATTTGGAGATTTGTTTCGCCAGATCTGACTGTTTGCCCATTTTCCAGGAGTTTTGGTGTTAAGAAGTTTCCTGTTTACACAGAAGTAAGTTAAGGTCTAGCTAGATGCATTTTCTGCCTAGTAGATATTTCTTACTACTATGGGTTTTGGTTGATAATTAGAATAACAGGAATTAAAGAAAGCAAGCAAATTTAGCTTTAAGTGTCTTCAAACTCACACTTCGTATTTTTATTTAAAGGATACAGTAAAAACTTTTTTTTTTTTCCTGCTAGAACTGCTGATATTAACACAGAGCACACTGACCATTGCCTTAGAATGTTAGATTTTACCTAAAGGGGGAATTTTGAAGTTCTTTGTCTTTGTTGTCACCGTGGAAAGCCAAGAGAAGCAGGGTTCCTCTATCATTCAATAAGTTCCTTTTCTTATGCTCCTGATTTAATTTCTCTGAGCTTTGATGTATGTTTTACTCTAGTTGTGAGAAATGCATATAGAAAATGCCACATGCATACAGGAATCTCAAATTTAAATGGCTTTAAGCCCCAACTTTAAGGGGAGCTCTGTGCACAAAGAGAAATGATTACCCGTTAATTTTTAGACCTATAATCTTAAAATGTCTCAAAATGTCATAGAGGCAAATACATCACAGCCAGGATAAATCTTTCTAGTCTTCTTACTTTTTTTAAAAAAGGCAAAGTTATACCGTACATGATAGCTTCAAAAAAGCACAATTATCCCATGTTTTGCACCATATATTTATCAGTAATCCGTTCTGTGTGCAACTTTAAGATAAAAGCTGGTAGTTACTCCACCGTTTGCTTCACCAAGTCACTTAAAAATAGAAAAATTGCAGATTGAGAGGCCGGCCAGTAGAGGCCTCTCTAGATTTGCCTTATGATTAAGGACTCTGCCTGCCTGGAATCAGTCACAGCAGCAAAAGTACTTGAAAAGATTCTGTTGCTTGGGGAGGGGGGGGGAAGATCACTTTTTAATGCCCTTTTAAGTTGCAAGATGTTGATTAATGTTGCCCTTTACATTAATGATGTTTCAAGTAAAAGAAAACAAATTTAAAATGGATAAATTCTATTGAGGATGCATTAATTAAACAGAGACTTTGCCATATGCTGTGGCTGGAGTGCTTGCTGGCCTTTCTGTTGTTGTTACCTGTGTAAAATCCACCCCATCCTCTACATGAATGCCCAAGCTGAATAGCCAGTTGAATGAAGGCTTTAGTTTGATTCGCCATACAAGGGGTACTGTGTCACTCTGTTTTCTTTCTAGAGTCACTAAGTGATTTCTATATCTGTTGTCATGGTGATATAGCAAAGCAGGGGAAAATGGGGGCAACTCTGGGCTTTCTCTACACCCTCTGCACTAAGAACTAAGATGTTGTTAGCAGGCCTATAAAACATTGGGCTTTATCTGGGCCTTCTTTTTGTTCTCTGATTGTCAATAAAACTCATTTTAAGGGTAACAAGGACATCTAAATGTCATCTGTCACAGTGTTAGAGAGATTAAGTTTGTTTAGGAACTTGTGCTGGACAAAAGGCCACTATTTGTTCAGCAGATACAAAGCAGTGTTGGCCATCAGCAATCTTGATTTAGAAGGAGGCCACATGGAGCATCCAGGAAAGATCAGCTCAGTTGCAGGTGATAGTAAGAGCCTCCGTGACACAACAACATTTAAAACAATACCAAAACAAATCCAGTTTTGAGTTAGGAGTGGGTTTATCAGGGTTTTGTTCTCTTGGGTTTTTGCTGGGGTTTTTTTGTTGCCATCTGCATTGTAGACCGCGCGTTACTGGAGTAGCTGCATAGACCTGAGGTAAGAAAACAGCCATTGACAGTGGATGGCCTGTTTAAAAACATGACACACACACCTGATAGTCCTTGAATGGAGAAAAAAAGAAGAGGGAAAGGAGGGTTTGTCATGGAAAATCCAACAATAATAGGTGCTGCATTAACTCGGCATTTACTCAATAATGAGGCTAAATGGAAAGTACAGATTAATGAAGACATTGGTGTTATTAAAATCAAATCCTGTGGTTCATATGCTTTTCTTAATAATGAACATTGTGGCTATTGGAGAGGAAGAACAGGATTTTTTCTATTAATTTGGCACACGTCCCAGATCTCATTCAACCAGAACCTATCCTGTGCAAAATGCAACCCATGGCCTTTATGTTCCACAGTCTTTCCGTTTAATATTTGTGTTAATCCAGAAAAAAGGCTTTTCTTTTTTCAAATTAAAGAAAACCAAAGGGTGATCTTTGAGCCTAGATATTAATTAAATAACACAGACCAGCCATGTTGATTTTAGCACAAAGGTTGATTGAAAAATGTCCCTAGAAGGGAGATGTGATGGTGTTTATAGCACTACAACTACATTTAATTCTGATGTTTGTGTTTAGATAGTAACATGATGTGTAATGCTGGCTGAAATCTTTTGTGGCTTGTTGTGTATTTAGTGAGATCCATAGTAGACTATTCAGGATGTATGTCTTGACAGGGAAAAATATTTTAATATCATTCAGTAAGATTTCTATAGCTCCAACACCAAACAAGCAGGATTTGAGATGCAGCTGAACAATGGAGTTGGCAAAGCTGAGTGCTCATTTTGCAATGTGCTCAATATGAAATATTTGTTTGATATGTGGAAGGAAGCTGCATAACTCTCTTGGTGGTGGATGGTATGCATCGTGGAAGTGTTGGCTCCTTAGTGAAATATTCCCCATTATGTCAACCCAGTCATTTTCCCTGGGGGTCTGCAAGGTGAATGGTGGAGGCATACGGTGTGGCACAGGAGAGGAGAAATGACCCATGGGAAGGGAGTCCTTGTCCTCTTGGTTAGATCAGAAGTAAAAAGCGTGAGGGAATGCTGCTTCCCAGTGAATTAGACCTTTCTCTCTAATGAGCTATCCCAGATAAAGCCATCAGCTTGGTTCTGCATGTGGATGAGCATAGCTCCAGCTGAAGAAGTAAGACCTCTCAGAGCATGTTCTGTAAGGTTCTATTTTCCCCATATCACATGTCTGTATTCATAATGAAATTCAATCCAAATACCATGGTAAATCCCCCAGAAGGAAACCTTGTCAAGTACTGGAAGGTACTCATCCCCTCTCTGGACATGTGTCAGTAAAAGTTAAACATGTGCAACTGAGTGTATAGTAAAATTCACTATAACATTTTCAACCTCAGGACCCTGTCTCAAAAAATTGGCTTGCCCAATAGCTAAAAAGTTGTGTTGAGGTTGTAGTTATAAAGGATAGAAACCACCTTCACTGTTTACTAGTGGCCTGGCAGCCCTCCCTGCTGCAGAGGGCAGCTGAAGGATGCCCAATGGGAGAAGATCAGCATTGGTCTCTTGTCTCTTTATATATCACGATGTCCAGGGAACCCAAAATTGTGGCAGGGAGCCTCTCTACCACCCACAGCTTCCTCCTCTGAAAGAGGCTTTCCCATCCAAGCAATCTACATGATTTTCTGACCCCTCTGTGACCAGGCTCTTGCAAATTACTTTTTACCAGGAGACTAGAACCCAGGTTTTAGTGTTTGGTATTGGAATCAGTTGACAGGGAAAACCCCATACTGCAAGGATGTTGTGAGAAAAAAAATAGTGTGGTGGTTTTTTTTTTCTTCAGACTTCTTTATGCTTATGACCAGCCACTCTTCTGTTTTCTATTATTTTAGGTATGTAGTCTGCTGTTCATCCAGGTACTCTCCACAGTCTGCACTGAGCTACAAGAGCAGTCTTTGTCCAGAATCCAGGAGATCCTGCCTCACTCCTTGTTCTTACTCCACTTACTCTGGAGGAGGAGTTGCCTCAGTTTCCTTCTTTCTAAAGCAGGAATTCTAGCATTTATGAAATGTTCCTGGGACCTTGTTGGACCTGTGTGCAAAAGCCAGCTTGATGGTGTGAAATGCCTTCTTACCGTGCAGCAAACCAAGACAGAGGAATGAGTGAGGGATGTGAAGACTTGGGTGTTTCGTCCCTAGCCAATTATTTTTAAGTGTAAAATGAGGTTTTACATTTTCTTTCTTTGTCTCTGCAGTGACAAACCTGTGCAAGCTGTCACCTTGGTGTCACTGGGACAATGAAGTACTACCCAGTGTGAGGAAGGAGTGCAGAATTGAGCCTCCGTTAGGAAATGGTTTAGGGCCATCAAAAGCCTGACCCCTTCTCTGGCTTCAAAGAAGTTATTGCTAAGTATTATTAGACTGTTCAAACCAGGACACTTGTAATAGTGCCAGGAGCAGAAAGTGCTCCAGCTTCAAT
Organism: Brachypteracias leptosomus; assembly: GCA_013401335.1. Taxonomy (NCBI): domain Eukaryota; kingdom Metazoa; phylum Chordata; class Aves; order Coraciiformes; family Brachypteraciidae; genus Brachypteracias; species Brachypteracias leptosomus. The sequence continues at coordinate 48,173 of VYZX01008058.1, read as the reverse complement.
AGGTGTTTTGCATCAGTGAGGTCTCCAGGAGCAAGCTGGCAGCCTTTGAGCTCCCCACACACTGTTGGGAATAGGTGGGCAAAGGTGCCTGGGAGTCTTTAGGTGCACAGAACTGCTTCATCAAGGCCTCCATACCCTTCCTTGCACTGAGGAGCACCTCGTGTTGTGTAATGTATATTTTTGATGTGAAGTAAGACCCAGAAGAGCCAGTCCCATCAGTTGGTGAGTGCTTTCAGCATCCTTTGAAGGTGACAAGAGCAAAGGGTGTTCGCCCCCGGTTGACAAGTGTAGACTAGTAGAGAGTTCACCTGGTTGTACATCAGGGACTGGAAAGTTGTAGGAACGTTGTATATGTATTAGAGTAATTGCTCAGAAATAATAAAATTACTTCTTCATATTCTTATCTGCCACAGATATTTGATATAATTGTATTTGGTAAGATGATTTCTTTGGTAATACTTGTTTCAATGTTATTCCTGCTTGTGTTTTAAATAATAAAAGAGCAATGAATTAACTAGCTACACTGGAAGGAGAAAAGTGCTGCCATCTTCTACTGGAATAGCAGGGAGTCAGAAAATACTTTATTTTTATTATTATTATGACTAATGGTTGTATCGGAGATGTGACTGTTCAAACTCTTTTAGTAATGAGTTTAATGCTACATTTACAGAACCAGCCCAGTTAAAGAAGTTACTGCTATTTAAAGTTAATTCTTACAAATAATAAGAAAAAATTAGCAAGACAGCAAAAATGAGTTTTATTATATTTTTATAACTATTCAGTAACTGTGAATTGCTAAGATTTGTAAAGATCTTTGAAGATGAAAAGCTCTGTGTAATATTATTATACTGGCTTGGAGAAAGTAAAAGGAAAAAAACCCAGTTCATCCTGTTATAATCCTTTTAGAAATTTTAACAAATCCAACGGCTTTCAAGTACTGGAAATATTTCAGAAAGTGCCACCACCACTACTGCTGTTGCTCCAGGCTATATTATCATATACCATAGTGTGCATGGAAGCAAAGCTTAACTAAGGTCATTCTAATGAATTTTGAACAGTTACATGGACCTAATTTGACTTTCTGTCTTGTATGAAAGGCAACATCTTCATGCTGCAGAACCCAGCAGAAGCCCCTGAGTCGTCTTATCAACCTCATCTGCATTTTTCATCATCTGAAAGAGCTGCAAGTAATGCTCAGCCTGTGAACTCAGTGCACGTGTGTGTTCTTTCCATCTCCAGTGTAGGGGCCGAACAATAGTTTATTCAGCCTGAAAGGAACTGAAAATGTATTTTATTCTACTACCTCCACTTCTGGCTCCGGTTCCATTCTCTCATTTCTGTTACCAGATTTGAGGTACAAAAGGAGAGCGTTTTGCCAAATTCCTTTGATATCAGTTAGAATCATCGAATGTTTCAGGCTGGAAGGGACCTGTGGAGGTCATCTGGTCCAACCTCCCTACACCAGCAGGGACATCTCTACCTAGCT
>VYZX01008058.1:17030-46118 GCA_013401335.1 Brachypteracias leptosomus | reverse complement strand
GGTTTGGGGATTTTTTTTTTTAGTTCTTGGGTATTCTTAATGATATATTTTTTTTTATCAGCTCCCTATTTGTCTGTGTATTATCCTTTTTGACAGAAAGTGATCAGAAATAATGCTGTGCTTTTGAATCATTGCTAAAGTCATTTAATGATTTTTGCCATCATATTTGCTGGTTTTTCACTGAAATTCAACACTACCATTATTGATGTTTGTGTCATGTGTCTTCCAAAATGGATGTTAAGTGAGAACATTTTAAGGTTCACTAGAAGAAAAAAAAAGTTAAAGCACTAAAAAACCCCAGATATATTTGCACATTAAAAAATACATTTATTATCATAGTACCTCTTCACCCATCCAGCTTACATCTCTCCAAGGGTGAACCACAGTCATCCTTGGCTGTTAGAGATATTTAGCAGCTCCTGGTTTTGTTTGGAAATCCCAAACTCTTTCCAATTTCTTTGACAGGTCTGCAAACTTTTTGACAAGCCTATGCCAAGGTTTATATAATGAAACCAGGTGCACTCTGCATTGCTTTTGATTGTACAGCAAGAGTGGCACATGGCTGTAATTTTACTCAAGCCCCCAGCACCATTTTGCTTAAATTGCTTTGTATTTGTGTACTGGCTTTTTGCAGTTCACCTGTCTGCATGTTCTTCAGGGTATACTGAATATTGCCATGCTGCTGGGATGCTTCAGCAATTCTTATCAAAATGTGACTGTCTCTTCCACAGTCTCGTAAGAAATTGCAGAAAAACTCAAAGCAAAGTGTTTGAAGGCACCTGTACAGGAGAATTAGAATAGTTTTGCTTAGTTCTAGACATCCAGCTCTACTAGGGGCTGATCTCTCTAGGTTTCCTATATCCTCCATGAAGAGAAGGACTAGTGTTTTAAGTGCACTGAAGCACTAAGCTGTATCAAATGCACCAATCTTTTATGTCTATATATTATATCTATATCTTTTATGTCTATATAATATAATAATTATGACATCCCTGGTCTTCCAGCTTCTGCAGCAGGAGATGTGGTCCAGGTTATAAACAGGCTGTCTCCTCTGGGAAGAAGAAAGGCCACACACATGCCACTGCTCTATCCCTTCAGTCCCTACAAATGCTTGCAAAAGCCTTTGAGATGTTTGTAGAGTTCCTGGTGATTTGTAGAGGAGGATCACCAGTATCTGAATTTGTTTCAGTACAACCAGTCAGCAAGATTAAGATTCTACTCCTGATTCTTAGAGCAGCCTCAAATGATTGTGGCTAGATTTTTTTTTTTGTATTCTCTGCATTCTGGTACATTAAATCTTTGAGGTTCTATTGCACAGCAGAGGTTTCACTGCTGCCATCCATCACTCAAGATCCTGAGTGACCTGCACTTTGGTAATGGGAGGGTTTCTGAACTTTACTTTGCTAGTTATTTTACTTAGTTAATTTGCTTTTTTGTCTTTCAGTGATAAAGTTTAAAGATGCTGGTTTGCAGAAGGACAATGTTGCAAGTTCCTGTGAGTAAATCTCAGTGTTACATGTATGGCCAATCTTAAGTTCTCAGTCTTGGTTCATTTCATTAAGTATTAATTTTAGTAGACTTTATCATATATACGCAACTATTATTGTGTGATGTTTTGGCTTCCTTGTCTGTATTGATAGCAAATAGAGTTGCAATATCAAGGCAGACATTCATCTCCAGACAGAGCTTTTATTTCTAAGTATCAAGCATGAAGAACTTTGTGTGGATACTTTTTTTTTTTGGTTCTTGGAGCCCTTGCCAACTTTCTGTCTGTAGCCAAGTTACTCAAGTAGCAATTTCTCACCTTCCAACTGCTACCTTAGTCATACTGATTTTTTTCCTAAATATTCTATGGGATTTTTTTGTGTGATGACTTTTCTTTAAACAATGAATCCAAAGAGCCTGATCCTAGACTTCTGTCTTCAGTGGGAACTCAGGGACTTGCTTGAGATTAAACACAATGTCAGTCCAGTGTCTAAAATGTCTACTGTTCACTATTAAGTCCTCAGAACTGTCCAAAGAATTACATGGCAGCACATACCTCTGACTTCCAAACAGCAACAAATGTTGAGCAAGAAAGATTTGCAAGCGCTAAATTATCTCGTTAAATTAACTGGAACATTTTAATTTTTACTAGAGTTGAGTGAGCTTGAGTAAATATGACGAATTGGAAGCTCACTTCATTTAGCAGACATCAAACACACACAGAATGTTGCCCAATTTAATTTAGCCCTGCCAAGCTGGGAAAATGTGTGTATAACATCAGTGAACAAGAAAAGGGCTAAAATTTGCTCTGGGTTGAGAACGCATGTAGAAATTCCCTTGACATAAACTGGTGTTCTGGATGGATGGATGGATATATCAAAAAGTTTTCTTCAAAATCCCTCAAACACCTGCAACAAGGGGGACTTTATGCTACTATGTGTTATTCCCAATTCAATAAATAATAGCTTTCCCTATTGTTCTAAACTCCTGTCTTACACCCCGAGGTTTATCTCCTTTTCCTCTGCTGTCTCTTATCAAACACATACCAGTACAGTTGCTTGTTAAGTCATGCTCAGTAGAGTGGCTGTTATTTTATTTTTTTTTTGGCTTTATACCCTGAGCTTAATGGGCACATTTTGTGCAGAGTGAGCCAACCAGGTAAATAGCTGCTACTATGGAGCTTAAGAGCTACAGCTCTCAAATTAGGAGGTGCTTTTTGTCAAATAGACCTCTGTAGCACTAATATTAGTAACAAAACAAGGGCTTTTCAGACAAGGAAAAAAATCTTTAGTCTGACTCTGTATCACACTTAACTCTGTTGCCTTGTCAAATATGTCAATGTTCATATTATACAGCAGCATTCATCTGCGGATGCAAAAGTGCTTTACAAATATTACCTCTTGAATAGTTTTAATTTATACTTAACCAGATTTGTGAGATGCTACTCGGAACGAATCAGAGTGAACTATTAAAAACTTAGTGTAAATAAATTATAGTGATTTCTTTGCTTTCCTGTTGCTCTCTAAAAGGATATTGGCTTGAGCTCCAGAACAATGCTACCAAAGTATGCTTCGAACAGCATTTTTTCTCCTTTTGTTTTAAGGCCATGTCCACACATATCTACCTGCTTTTATCAGTCCAGTTTCAGCTTTTTCTGCTGTAAGCATCTTCTGGTAGAGGGTGCTCTGGGAGAGAGGATTCCTCATCAGGAGTGAGGTGCACAGGGGGCAGAATATAGCCCTGTGCAGAGGCATTATGGCCTCAGATGCTTACAACTGGCAAAAAATAGTCATCCTTTTTCTCCAACTTGTTTATGAAACGTTGTTACTTTTTTTGCATGCTTCAGAAACATTAGCTAGAAACATTACTGAAGGAGTTCCTTGCCTTCAGGCTATGCAACTTCTGCCAGTGTTTTAAGGCGTTTTTATTGAATTTTTAAGCAAATTTGCTTTGAGCACACTCTTTCATTTTACATTTTCTGGTTACAAGGCTACAAGCCTGTTTGCAGAAGGCAGATGTCACAGACACATGTTGGGAGCTTTAAACTGGTCTGTGAAGCACACTGAGCTAGGATGCCTTGTACTGTTACCTGTCTGGAACCAAAATAATTGTGTTGCTTACCTGCTCTCTGGTAACAAACAGGATGTTAGTCATTCCTTATCTTAATTTAGCACCTAGTTTATAGGCTAAAAAATATTAGGTTTTGTGAGGCGTCCCATTCACTCAGTATGTATGCAAGAAATGTTATTTTTGTGTTAAAACAAGAATCCATTGAGGCACAGAGAAATGAAGGGGAGCTCAGGTGAGCTTCTTTGGTGCTTTGGTTCTTGGTTTCTTGATTATTGTGTTCTAGGTCTTGAATGTCAGAGTTGGTATCTGCTCACAACTTGAGTTTTCTGGGAACTGTAGATTATTTTTCCCTTTGAAAATCAGACTTTTGGTGCCCAAAGTTGGGTTCCCAAACGTAAACGTTTAAAAGCAGAAAGCTTTGTTTTGGTCAGGGATGTGCACAGACAGTGAGTGAATGGGAAAGAATTTAGGTTGTGTATCAAGGGACTGTTAAGCAATGTGAAATTGTTGTTATGGAGCATTTTTTCTTGCTGATAATTTGGTGAGGGCGCTCTTGCATACTGAGGAAAGCAAAGGGACTTCTCATCCTTGGAGTCTAAGGCTACTTTGGGTTGGGTTGGGTTTTGGTCTGCTTTAGGATAATAATTCTGCAGACATCTGTGTTGTGTAAGAGATCTCCCAGCCAGGTATATAAGCCTAAAATAATTAGATGATTCCCTAAGGCATGAATAAACACTGACCTTCTATTTTTTTGAAAGCAGATGAACTTACTAGACCCACCCTCATACTCTGGAGTTGTGTCCTGCCTGATGGGCTGCCAGGGAAGTGCTGAAACCATCACACACAAAGGCACCACAGGAATCCCACCATCAACATGAGCTCTCTTCCTGCCACTGGCACTGACTGTCAGAGCTGCTTCATCTGAAATCAAGGTAGAGAATCAGCAGCACTAAATACTACAGGACAAAGGCATAAACTAGCTTTGTAACCCTGGGCAACCTGGGTGTTTACTGACTGACAGTGTGAATGACAGCCCACTTGTCAGTCTAAAATATCATCCTCTAACCATTCCAGATGTCACCCGACAAGATGATGGCTACTAAAAAGGGGAATAATTTGGGAAAAGTCATAAAGCCCATTATCTCCTGCTGAAACCATTTCTCTTTGCCATTTCTGAAGTCCCTGCAAAATAGATCCAGAATCCCATGTGTAACACACAACTGGTTTATTAAGAGAGAGTGACCACTTAGAACTGCACCAAGGACCCCACTGCATTCCTGGGGAAACCTGCCCCCGAGCTGGGCCACTCCTTCAGGTGACTCCAATCTGGCCATACAGCAGAACTGAAATGTTTCACTTGTTCTAAAATGCAACAGGGAGCAAAAGGCTGCCTTAGCAGTTACTGACACACAGCCTAGCAAAGCAGAGAGAGGATGGGGTTGTTCATAATAGGAGCAGAGTTTCTGGCTGGAATTCTTATTAATATTTTTTTTCTCCTTAATAAAGAAAGAAACATCTGAAGACATTAAGGCATTTCCATTCTTGTTGAATTCATTCAATTGCATTTTAATTTCAGTATGAAGAGGTGACCATATTCTGAACTTCAGGCTGAATCAAGGGGAAAATAACAAATAAAAGGAGAAAATCTCTTTTGAGAAGTACAAGAAGATAGAGCAGAGAAGGTGGAGGAGAGGAAGAGAGGAAAGGCAGAAAATTATGCCTGGATCCTTCACAAAAAGGATTGTAAAGCACTGGAACAGGCTGCCCAGGGAAGGAATGGAGTCATCATACCTGGAGATATTTAAAAGGCAAGTAGATGTGGTGCTGAGGGACATGGTGACCTTGCAGTGCTGGGTTAGCAGTTGGACTTTATGATCTTAAAGGTTCCTTCTAACCAAAAGGATTCTCTGATTCTATGAACTGACCACAACTGCCATTGCCCATCCCCCTGTGCTGCTTGGTGGGGAGGAGACAGAGAAAATTGAGCCTGTGAAGAAGGGAGGGATGGGGATAAGACGCTTTTAAGATTTGGTTTTATTTCTCATTATCCTTCTCTGATTTGGTTGGCAATAAATTAAACTAATTTCCCAAAGTCGAGTCTGTTTTGCCTGTGACAATTGATCCTCTCTGTCCTTATCTCAACTCACAAGCCTTTTGTTATATTTTCTCTTCCCTGTCCAGCTAAGGAGAGCAGTGATAGTGCAGCTTTGGTGGGTACCTGGTGTCCAGCCAGGGTCAACCTATCACAATTTGGCAAACACAGCCTGAAAGGCTAAAGTCAGAATATAGTTTGTCCTCCAGTTTAAAACTGAACCCACAGACTGGTGCATTATAGCAGGTTGTTTTAATGACATAAACTAAACTGGGAAACATTCATTGATCATTGTGTTAATTCCTTCCAAGGTGAGTGAAGGAGATTCTGGGCTGAGACGAAAATTCCCTCTCTCATTCATATAAAATATCTCAAAGAAATACACTGAAAGATTGATGCCAAACTTTGGCAAAGAGGACAAAAGTATGCTTAGAGAGACTATTAAAAATCTTCCCTCCTGTAGGCTGCATTGGGCCTGATTCTGCCATTTTCACTCACGCTGGCAGATAACTGACTCTGATTAATTGCAATAAAGGCAGTGGAATAATTTATGTAGTAAGGAGTGAAATTGGAATGAATTTAGGCAGAAGGTTGTAGTCATTTGTCTTAATGAATAATTTCAGATTGCTTGCTATCTACCTGAGCAATTCTAACACAGTAATTATGGTGATAGGGAGGCATGGAAGAATCCTGCCTAGAAAAGATAGATTTTCTTATTGGCAGTTAGGTTTTCTGTTATATCATGAAAATACAATTTCTTCTTAACTAATTGGTTCCCCTTGCCAAAATTTTTCATTGTATCACAAAGTAGTTTCCAAGTCTTTGCTCATCCAAAGAGTAGCTTGAATGTAGCACCAAAAGCTTGAATTTCCAAACAGTGACTTGACCAGTCTTATGTAAAAAATGATGATAAAAGATCACATTGAGGCATCTTTCAGATGAGACAACATTCCTATCTGCTCCTAATATTTTGGCTGTTGCATTGTACCATGACTTGTTTCAGCTATGGAAAGCTTGGAAACACAAAGCCTTGGTGGGAGCCTGTGAAATGCTGGAAGGTTGATGTGACTCCCATGGAGTATGTGATGGAGGTCATGAATGCTCTTGGTCACGGAGTGGCCCAGAACAACTTCATAAAAGGTCCTTATTTCAGCTTCTGTAGAAACTGACTTCAATTCTCTCTTAAAAGTTTATAAATTTCAGAATTGGTTTTCAGTAGCTGCAAGTACTAGTTGTAGCATGTCTGTGTTTCACTGATATATGGGTAAACACATGTGTATCTGTATGTGTTTACATATTCTGGATTCCTTTTAAATCTAGAGATTAGATACACTTTTATACAAATCCACATGTTGTTCATTATTATGACCCCTTTTCTAGCTGAAATATACTTTTTTTTTTCTGATATACCTTCTCCCCTGTGTCCTGTTAAGCTTAACTAACAGATATAACTACATGATGGTAACCAGTAACTCTTTTTTTAAGCTAAAGTTGACATATGTGCTCAGATTGTAGGCATATAAAATCAGGAGGCTATAAATTCTGCCCTTGCTTGATTACCAGGTCCTGTCTGATAACAGAATTGTTGCAGTAATTCCACTGTGACATAGTAAAGTTTGGAGCCAGTAGGAAATGGGAACGTGTGAGTGTATGTCTGTGTGTATCTGTGTGCACATAAACGCTTGTTTTCTGTAAGCTATCAGGTTCTTTATATTGTAGTAAAGGGTTTTGATTTTCTACAAAAGTGGATGTTGTGCTTTCACCCCAACCAGCAGCTAAGAACCACGCAGCCACTCGCTCCCTCCTTCCCCTACCAGAGCAGGATGGGGAGGAGAATTGGGGAAAAAAAGTAAAACTCACAGGTTTGTAACAGGAATAAAATATTATTATTTATAATTAATGTTGTTATTAATAATTATTACTAATAATAATAATAATAAAAAGGAAGAGAACCAAGAGAGAGGGAAATAAACCAAGACAGCCAAGTGTTGCAGAATGCAATTGTTCAGCACCCAGTGACTGATGCCCAGCCAGTCCCCAAGCAGTGATCTGGTGCCTCCTGATTGAATACTCCTGGTTTATATACTGAGAGTGACATCCTATGGTCTGGAATATCCCTTTGGCTGGTCAGCTGTCCTGGCCATGCTCCCTCCCAGCTTCTTCTGCACCTGGCAGAGCATGGGAAACTGAAAAATCCTTCACTTAGCATAAACACTACTTAGCAACAACAAAATCAATGTGTTATCAGCATTATTCTTATACTTAATCCCAAACACAGCACTGTACCAGCTGCTAGGAAGAAAATTAACTCTGTTCCAGCTGAAACAAGGACACTGTACATGCATTTTATGTTTTATTAACAAGTTTGACATGTCAACATTAAAAATCCAATAAACATAGTGGAGAAGTGAATTCCTCCCAATTCATTCTTTAAATACAGCAAAATTAACAGATTGCTTCACAAGGTTGAGAGGAGTGTATGTGCTTTGTTTTGTTTGAGAAACTTCAATAATTTTATGTGTTCTGATGAAGTTTTGCTTAAAGTTTTGCTGTTGGCTATAAACCTGAAATGCACGGTGAAATCTCAGGTTGTAAAATCACTTAGACTGGAACTTAGTGTTTGCTTAGTCCCACTGAACATGAGAGTCTTGTATAGCTCTGATCTAGAAAGAAAGTCTGAAAGGAAATATGTGGCCTGTAAGATGTACTAGTCAACAGCAGATCTTGAAAAAATATCTGTGAGGAATCCAAAAGCTATTTCAGGCAGCTGATTATTAAATTTCTTATTGGATACTGCTAGCAGAAATTTCAAAAAATATTTCTCTTCCTTCTGATATTTCAGTTGCCCATTTCATGGCACTCCATTCTGTTAGTCATATCACTAATATCACAGCTTCAATGCAACTAAAGCAACTCTAGGGCTGACTTGCATTTGTTGTTGGTTTTCTTTTATGAAATTTTAAAGAACTCTATTAAAAAAATGCTGTTTGTTATCTTTCCTCTGAGTGTGTCATACACTTAACTGCAGTTTACTTCCCCATTACTGCGTTTCAGTGCCATGTTTTGAACTGTCCATTGCACACATCACTCAGTTTTCTATAGGAATTGCATCTGCCTCTGCTTCTGCAAGATCAACAACTCATTAGCTTTCTGAATACAAAGAAATAATATTTTTAAAATAGTATTTTTTTAAAAAAAAAAAAGATCATAATGACAATTGTTATGATTTGAACAGCATTACAATTACTTATGCTTTGGCATCATGCAACTAAACCTATGTGATCTTTATATCAGCCTTCAGTGACTGGACAATGATTTGGGGCTTTGTGATTCCTTACGTGGAGTTAAGAACCTCCCTCCTCTGGTTTGGTCCTTGAGCCAGTGCAGTGCAATGATTTTGTTTCTAGACAATTTCCTTGTGCTCTTTATTCTCACCATTCATCTCTGTTTTGTCCCATGCTATCCTTTGGCAATAGTGGTGGGCTAGTGACCATAAAGAGAGGGCCATGAGAGAGCTACCAAGCTTCCTGTCTTAGAATCATAGAATGTTTGAGGCTGGAAGGGACCTCTAGAGCTCATCTGGTCCAACCTCCCTACACCAGCAGGGACATCTCTACCTAGGGCAGGCTGCTCAGAGCCCCAGCAAGCCTGACCTTGAAGGACTCCAGGGATGGGACCTCCACCCCCTCTCTGGGCAGCCCATTCCACTGATCTATCACCCTCATGTTAAAGAGCTTTTTTCTAATATCCAATCTAAATCTGTCCTTTCCTAGCTTAAAACCATGACTCCTGGTCCCATTGTTACAAACCCTTTTGAATAGACCTTCCCCTGCCTTTACATAGGCCCCCTTCAGATACTGGAAGATCACTATGATGTCCCCCAGGAGCCACCTCTTCTCCAGGCTGAATAGGCCCAGCAACCTTCACTGAAGGAAGCCCCAAGCATGCTGCCAGCTGGTGGTTGGGGAGGTACAACCAAGCAGAGGGCTCTCTATGTACAAAAGTAGTTCCTCTGCTCTTCCCCACACTTCTGCCACTGGCCACTGCTAGAGGTGGGACTCTGCTTGAGACACCTTTGGTTTCATCCAGCCTTATGCTAAAACTTTTATGTTGTGCTGTGATTTTTCTGCTGTTTTCTGCAGCTAGTTAGATTGCTATAGGGTAGAAAGACCAGAAGTTCGTTCCCTATTTCTTTTCACACTTCTGTACTTCTCAGTTTACAGCCTCTTCACTGCCTAGAAGGAGAAAAAAAAAATGAAGAGGAGAATAAATATTATGGCATCACTGCCTTCCTGAGGCTGATAATCCTGCCAGTCACAGTCTCAGCCTCTTACAGCTGTTTTCCCAGTAGTTTTAGGAGAATTTCCTGCAGACTTGGTTCTCAGATGTCAGAGCTGATAGAGAACTATAGGAAATTACTTGGTACCTAACAATCTCTCATAAATTTTTTCCAGTATCTTGAAATTTCTGTGTGAGTTTCCCATAAAGGACAATTTCTCTAGAGCAAGTTGGAAGGAAGATGTTTTACAGGTTCATTAGAAGACTCTCCATTAAAAATCTATTTGAGGGAGCTCCTTTCTGGTTCTGAAAAGGAATTCATAATCAAGCAGTCTTTTATGAAGTTGTATTTGTACTGGGAATTCTCAGACATCCCAGGCAAGAATTATTGCAGCATTGTAAAAGGCTGAAATCCCCTGTAACTCTAGAATTTGCTAAGGCTCTACTGTAGCATATGCCTTTCTGTTTGGGTTTCTTCTAAAATTAATGCAAGATTTCCTGTTTATTTGAATGAAGTTATCTTTGGGCATCTTTGGCAAACTTGAAAAATGTATGGTTTTTATCACATAGGCCAAATCTAGCAAAAGACTTGTGTTTATACTTAATTTTCTTAATTTTAGCTTACTTGTTTAAGCACCGTGCTCTCCTGTGAAGTTTGGGTAGGAACATGCTTAAATGTTTTGCTAATGTAAGTTCCAAGATTGGATCCATTGCTATGATGTATGGGCTCTTTTTTAAAATGTGAGATTTTAACTGGTTCTCCTTTATCAGCCCTGCAAAGCACATTTTAAGAATGATTGAATACTTTAACCATTTGGTAGTTCTCCTTGGATAAGTGTTGTATTTAATTATTTATTATTGATGAAAAGAATCTTTAGCTGTTCATTGTTGTTTTATCAGTTGCTTCAGATGTGAAAAACTTTTTTATTTGGTTAAGGTTTGTTTAGTTCTCACTGCTAAACTTTTCTGTAGTTTGTACCATATGCCACTTTGGTATTAGGCTTTACAGTTAGGTTTGAATTTTGGCTTCTCTTTGGAGTATTTTACAAGGAGAGAGATTTTACACACTAATATCTTTCCATAGAACACAGCTGTGAAAAAAAAAAAAGGNAAAAAAAAAATGAAGAGGAGAATAAATATTATGGCATCACTGCCTTCCTGAGGCTGATAATCCTGCCAGTCACAGTCTCAGCCTCTTACAGCTGTTTTCCCAGTAGTTTTAGGAGAATTTCCTGCAGACTTGGTTCTCAGATGTCAGAGCTGATAGAGAACTATAGGAAATTACTTGGTACCTAACAATCTCTCATAAATTTTTTCCAGTATCTTGAAATTTCTGTGTGAGTTTCCCATAAAGGACAATTTCTCTAGAGCAAGTTGGAAGGAAGATGTTTTACAGGTTCATTAGAAGACTCTCCATTAAAAATCTATTTGAGGGAGCTCCTTTCTGGTTCTGAAAAGGAATTCATAATCAAGCAGTCTTTTATGAAGTTGTATTTGTACTGGGAATTCTCAGACATCCCAGGCAAGAATTATTGCAGCATTGTAAAAGGCTGAAATCCCCTGTAACTCTAGAATTTGCTAAGGCTCTACTGTAGCATATGCCTTTCTGTTTGGGTTTCTTCTAAAATTAATGCAAGATTTCCTGTTTATTTGAATGAAGTTATCTTTGGGCATCTTTGGCAAACTTGAAAAATGTATGGTTTTTATCACATAGGCCAAATCTAGCAAAAGACTTGTGTTTATACTTAATTTTAGCTTACTTGTTTAAGCACCATGCTCTCCTGTGAAGTTTGGGTAGCAACATGCTTAAATGTTTTGCTAATGTAAGTTCCAAGATTGGATCCATTGCTATGATGTATGGGCTCTTTTTTAAAATGTGAGATTTTAACTGGTTCTCCTTTATCAGCCCTGCAAAGCACATTTTAAGAATGATTGAATACTTTAACCATTTGGTAGTTCTCCTTGGATAAGTGTTGTATTTAATTATTTATTATTGATGAAAAGAATCTTTAGCTGTTCATTGTTGTTTTATCAGTTGCTTCAGATGTGAAAAACTTTTTTATTTGGTTAAGGTTTGTTTAGTTCTCACTGCTAAACTTTTCTGTAGTTTGTACCATATGCCACTTTGGTATTAGGCTTTACAGTTAGGTTTGAATTTTGGCTTCTCTTTGGAGTATTTTACAAGGAGAGAGATTTTACACACTAATATCTTTCCATAGAACACAGCTGTGAAAAAAAAAAAAAAAAGGGGAAGTAATTCAGTCTGTACTTTATATCTCCTTGAAACATATTCTCTTTAAAAAGGCTTTATGTAATTTTACATAATTCTTTTGGCAGAAATGTTTATTGCCCAGCTGGGTGAAATTATTAGTGTACCTCTCAAGCTGCATTTTCAAAGATCAGTAATATATATAAACCTCTTTGAGGGTCCTTGATATGTACTATTTTTATTGGAGACCCTCATTCCACTTCAGTAAAAGGATGACACAAGATGTTTACTTTAAAAAGAGTCTTTGACATCCTCCTGAGAATGTTTTGATAGAAAGGCATACATTTGGTTACAATTAGTAAGCCAAACAATTTGCCATTGTTATCTCACTGTGTTTGTCTAGAGCCTGTAAGGAGCTTTCAGAAAAAAATCCATCTCCATGTTTCAGTTAATTGACTGCATGTTCAGTAGGATTATTCTGTTTTATAAAACTCCCTGTCCTTTTATCAGAAAGATTTTACACTAAGGCATGTGGTGGGAAGCAAATGGGAAATATTGGCACAGATAAAGAGATATTGTAGTTGTATCAAGGCTAATATTCCTGTGCATGGGAAAAAATACCAATGTGTTCCTGCTACTTCTGGGTGCAAGATGTTATACCCGAGGGCTGAAAGTAATAGCTGCTGGTGTGAAAGTATTCACCAATATCAAGTGCAGATGAATGCCTTCAGAGCCATCTGAAAGCTGAGTTAATCATATTTTAGCTTAGTATTTGAACTTACACTCTGGTGTAAGAAATGATGGGTGGCTTAATTTTATTCAGACTTTATTAACAATGTGATTAAAGGACTCAATTCCTTATCTGACACTCTTGCTGTGTTGTGATTTACTTATTTGACATTTTATGTGTAATCTACAATTTCACTTTTCCTCTGTGTTACATCTTTCTGCTGAATATTTTACTTTCTAAATAGAGATTTTAGAGTCTTGCCTAAGATCATTACCTGTCTTTGTCTTTTTAGGTAGCAGGCATATCTTGGTAAGTACATATTGCTTACAATTTTTTGGTGGTTACATGATTAAGCTGGCTGTAATGTGAATTAGTGTCTATGCCACAGAAATTCCCTGTGCAATTATCACCCCTTGGAACTGGTGCAGTGCCAGGCTTAGGCCTGATAGCAAGAACTGGTGCTTCTGTGCTTCCTTTAATCATCCTTTTTTATTTAGACTCTTACTGGGGAAACCACTGATCACAATTCCTGTAATCATAGGTACACACTGACAGCAGAGAAATGCAGAGCTTGTAGTGTTATTCCACTTCATAAACCTCTGTCCTTGAAGTCTTCTGCATCCCTTCCACATCAGACTACTAAAGGTATGCTCCTTTTATGAATTCTTGATGGGAGTGGTCAGTATTGAATTGAATAATTCCCTTTTGAATTATCTCTTTAACAAGACAATACATGAAAAGTCCTGCCAGGTTTCAGATGGGTGCACAGGAAGAACAGGGTAAGAAAGAAATTCCCCCTCCAATGCATGGCTGGAGAAGAGATGGTACTTGAAGTGCTCTCCATGGTTGCCCCTCCCTGGGCAGGGTAGGAAAGGATAGACTTGAACAAAGTTGTCCTCTCCTCCTGTCCCAACCCACACCATCCTTTGAGTAGCACTGCAGGAGGAGGTCGGTGTAGGGGGTCTCTGCACCTCGGCCAACCCTGCAATGAAATCAGAACTACCTGATGCCTCCAAAATTGGACTTCAGAGGTTGGGGCCTGCAGTGCATATCAGCAGCAAATTCACTCTTGGTCATTTCATTGTCTTCAGAGCTAAGTTGTGTCAGTTCATGTTCTCTAGAGTGGTTTGAATTCAATTTAGCTGGTGATTGAGTTACTTTGTTCGAGTGGATTGGATGCTGCTAGGAATGTTTATTCAAAGGGTTAACTTAGCCTTCCCCAAGGTTGTAATGGACACTGGAAGATCAAAAGCTTCTCCAGATTCTCAGAGAGAAAAAAAAAAACCACCAAAATTGCTTGCTTTTACAGTTTTCAGTCAGTGTCTTCCCTCTGAAAAGCAAGTCTGTGTTTAACATACTTAAACCCATGGTACAAACGATTCATTTTGTCCCTAATTGTAAACATAATTTGTCTGGTGTTTCCATTCTTTAGATTTATGCAGTAGCCATGTTTGTCAAAGTATTTGGCACCAGTGACATCATCTTTGTTGAAATGCTGGACAGTGTGATGAGTTCCAGATGTTAACACACACCGAAAGGCGATAAAGAATAAAATAAAACCATCAACTGCAACAGCTATGGAGGTAATAAAAAGTGATTCTGTTTTCTTCTAGTGTTCAAAGATAATTATTTGTATTTGTTTGAGGGTTTTTTTTGCATAAATGGTCATGGACTGTGCTGAATACTTTGCATGTGCAATATAAGGGGAGACTGAGATGTGAATTTGGTTGAATGCTGAACAAAACATGATTTGACTTCATGATTGCACTGTTTCCTTTGTGTTTTTTTTTCAATCTTTTACACTTTGCATGTGTAGATTACAATATATGCAGAATATGTGCACCGAGAACCAAATGTGCCTCTTCCTGAACTGCCAGGATTTAATGTGTCATTTGGATAATGGTCATGCATGGCTATGTCAGCACATCATGTTTTCTAATGTACTGTAACATGACATGCCAACGTAACCAAGAGTAGCACCATTTCCTAATGACATGTCATGTCTGTGAAATGTAAAAAGGATGTGACTTGCTGAGAATGAGGCTTGAAAATGTGTTTTTTAATTTTAAAATAAAATCACTCTCTGTGCATTTTGTCCGTTTCCAAAAGTAGTTTTCATAAAAGTGTGGTGTAGGTGCTTTAAGGGAAAAATCAAAGTTACCCAGGCATGGTTTCATATTAACTGCATATCTACCCAAGTGTTTCACGTTGCCTACATATGGTAAAAAAAGCATTAACAAATAATACATCCATCCATCTAGAGAGTCCTCAGCACTACGTAAGGCTGACCTGACTAATATTTTCATGGAAGATCAAGCAGAGGTGCTCCCTTACATACTTTCTTTAGACCATTCTGTTGCCTAGAGAGAGTTCATTGTCATGAAGAATTCCTTTACTAACAGTTTAAAAATTAAATTTGGAAAATGCTTACTTAGTTGTCAGAATTGTTTCCTTAATTTACTGCAGTGGCTCTCAAGGCTTTACAGGCATGAGACAAATTGTATTAAAGCCACAAGGAGAAAAAGGAAATTTAGACCTTTCATATTGGAGTATTGTATCCCAAAAAAAAGAGATATATATAAAAAGATATATAATGGCTGGATATATAATGCATATGCCTCTACATTCACATAAGAAAAAAAAATATAAATGCATCAAAATATAATCTTGCTTCAGGTCTTTTTAGTGGATTTATTTGGAGTGAAAGTTATTAGTCTCAATATGTGTTTTCTAAGACCTCAAAGTAGATGAAGTAGTGATGAGGTCTGTAGTGGAATTTTCACTGTGCTGCTTGCTTTGGAACTGGCTGGATGACGTTGGCATTGCTGAGTACATGGGATTTCTTTTGGAATTATTTGGCTTTCTCTTGCCTTTTGTTTCAGGCATCACGGTTATTTTGGTATAAATAATAAAATGGATCAACTTGTATTGTTCTTTCTGTTTATAGGACTGTGCTACGTTTACATTCTGATGCTGATACATGAAGAATATGGGTTTTTGTCAAGGGCTCCTAAAGCTGTTCAAACTTACAGGTACGTCTTTCAGATACCCTTATAAGACCAACATGTCTCTAGGATTTTGCTAGATCTCATTTTCAAAAGCACTTATGTTATTTACGGGTCTAATTCACAGTTCTGAAAACAGCTTGGATGCTTAGTATATTAGATCTCACTGACCTTCAAAGGGACATCTAAGCATTTATGGTCAGATACTAAATGTAAGAGGAGCCTAGCAGGATTTTTTTTCAGAGCATTTCATCACCTCAAACCCTTTGAAATCACTTTAAACATTTTCCTTCAATTTAAAAAAATGGGGCATGGATTTCTAAATCGTATGTGTACTTATGAAAATATTACCTGTAATTTATTTAAACCTAGTGGATACCCCAGGAAAAAGGTGTGTTGTGGATGTGGTGCTTTAATAGAAAATGTGTTCTATGAATTTTGCAACAAATCCTGGTTTTTGTCACTAATGTGTCATTTCAGTCATTACTTGCCCAGCTGTATCATTAGAAATCTGGGTCACATAGGCCATGCTTAAATTACATATCAGATGACCCAAATGTTTAAGGCAAGTTGGTGTAATTCAGCATCACTTTGAGCAATTTATGCCACCGAAGATCAACCCCCTCAAAGTCCTGCATCTTCCTGAGTGGAATTACTTCACCTTCTCAGGTCTTTTCTTACATCTTCTCATATTAGTCAGGACCCCCTACCTTCCCATCCCTGGCTTGCCTGACTGGCTGGTGGTACTGATGCAATTACTGTCTCCATATACACTCTATTATTAGTCTTAAAAACATAAAAAAATCACCCCAAACACAAACATGCCTGTTATAGATAGTGTGTGGAAATACTGAAGGAGAAAATCTCAGTGACTGAGGTGGGTTTTTATTCTGAAGGGTGAGCAAAATGTACCTGTTTGTTGCATACAGTTATGATAATACAGTAGCCTATCCTGTAATAAAATACCACCCAACATAATATATCCTTTAGTGTCAGTTTTATTTGTCAATGTGTGTGCAAACGGAATAGTAAGATTGGCCAGTTTTGCTTTTCTTTTTTTTTAAATTTTTTAATTTTTAAATTCTTTTCTTTTATTCTTCCATCCATTTTTCAGCTGACTTTTCCTTTCCATTCTTATGGCCAGAAAACTGTGCTACTGCACACTGACAAACGTGTGCTAAGGTGATTAAAAGTCATGTTCAGAGCTGCTGATTACACACCCAGTGACTTCTTGCAGGGCCACTCTATTTGTGCCAAACTGTGTTATCAGGCTCTCTGCTAGCACAGCTTTCCTGCAATGGCTTTTCATTGGTTCTATTTAAAATACATGGAAAAACATTTGCCATAAACCCTGCATGTGATGTTAGGTACAGACTTTGCAGCTGTCTCTGTAATTCTGAGAAAGGTGAAAAAGCAGTGACTTAATACTCTATACCACCCAAGTCTGAATTTTTTGTCTAAGGTCACCTTATATTTGTAGATCTTGGAAAATTATCATGAATATTTATGAAGGCATCAAAAATTCAAGCAGCTGCAAATTGTTTACAACATTTTTAAGAATATGAAACCAGCTTCTACTATAAATCAAATACATCTGTTAGAACTGGATGAAAATTGAAAGCTCTTTGGTTCCATCTTATCCTCTCACATACCTGAAAGTTGAAAAACTGTCACTAGCACAATTTAAAAAAACTAATGTGAGGTGCATAGATAAAAGGTAAAATCTGAACAGAAGTATCAAATTAATCATTCTAAAGATTGGATGTAAAAGTGTTTTAATGAAATATTAATTTGAGACCAGTGCAATAAGACTTTGTGGAAACTTCTGAAATGTAGAATCAGAGTCTGCCTAAAATTTTATCTGCTTATGCTTTTTACCTGCTTTTAGAAAAAAAAAAAAAAGAATTCTCCATAATACAGCAGCTCAGATGTGCATATTTGAAAAAGCACACATTAAAAATGTCCACAATATTGGCTTCAAATATTTGTTGGACTTTTCTTCTCCAGAACTACGATTTACAATCTGCCACTAATTTAATAGCTAGCTGGAGAAATACATCAAAAGAAACAGCCCTATCTTTCTTTAGGCAGAAGTAATCAATTCTAAGTCTTGGCACTGCTGGTAAATTGATATTTATTGTATGAAAACCTCAAACTACTTGGGTTTGTTCAGACTGGAGGAATAATACGCGTACTTTAGATGAGACAATAGTTGCCTAAAAACTAATATCTTGCAGGAAAGGGACAACTGTTCATCTCTGACTCTGATTTTCAAACTTTTCCTTGCCAAGTGCTGCCCTGAGCAGCAGTGGTGACAGCAGCCCCAGCCTGCAGCTCTCACATGTCATGGTGCAGACACTTGCGTACTACTTGTGGTATGTGGGTTGCAACTTCGGAATGCCCCCATTTGAGCTCTTAATCCATTTAAATACAACTGTGCTAATAAATAGAGGATCTGATTTAGAGATTACAGTTTCATTTTACCTCTCTTTAGGAGGTTTCATATTTTCTTGTATTTGGTCTCTCCAGTTCTTCCTACCAGTTAAATGCTACTTGTGCCGTCCCTCAGATTTTTGCTGCAATGCTTCTGGCTTGGGAAGCACGTGGGGTTTCAGAGCCTCCTCATTTCTTGTTTTAAAGATGGTTCAAAGATCTATGTGGTCAGAGGTACCCCTCCACTTGGCAAAAGGATCTTTTTCAACAGCCATATAGCTTACTCCATTCAATAAGCTGAACAATAAATGCCATTTTTTTCTGCTGCCCAGGGTTACACACTGTCACAGACTATCAGTTCTTGAGCAGCATTGCATTACAATTCAGTAAAGCTCCTCCAACCAGCACGCAGGACTTCATCAGAAGGCAAAACTCTAATCTGAGAGGATAAGAACTATGAGACATTCTTTTAATTAGGACCACTTTGAAATGTTAAGAACGACTTATTTTAATTGAAGGAGAGGAAAGGAACTCCTACCTAGAGTTAAAGAAATCCCCCAGAGCTCTCCATAGTCTTCAAATTGTCTTGTATAGAAATGACTGAGAATTAGAAATGAAGAAAGGATATGAAAAATTTGCAACTATTCTTTTGTGTAAAGCTCATCTGACAAGGTTATCCTCTTCTGCAGTTAAAAATGTGGCTTATTTAAAATAAGATCTCTGACCATCCTATTTACTGAAGGCAAATCATGAGACTCATTTTATAGACCAAATACGCTGGGCTGGTGGAAGCAGGGATGCAGAACAATTACCATTCAAGCCATTCTTTTCAATCTACTATACAATATCCACCTGTTCTGTCAGACAGCAGGAATGTATGCCACAAATACAGACTACTGCCGTGACAGCAGCAGGTGTATGGCAGCAACAACTAATCAAATCAGCTGAATTGGAGGTGTGAATCACATTGCACTTCTCTGCAATGGAAACTAGCAGAAAGCAGAGAGCTAAATGGTTCTGAATTTTTGCTTTGTTTTATTTTTAAGGACTTGCTTTAAATTATAGGCGGTACCACTGGTAAGGGCAAGGAAAAATTATGAGGCATTGAATGGAAAATGACAGCTCATCTTTGCTGCAAAGGACAGCAGAGTGTGCTAGATATAGGAGACACCCATTGTAATCACTCTGAAAAAGCAAAGCATGGATTTTGATTTTCCTAAAGAAGCAAATGCAAAAGAACTCTTGTCTGCACCATATGACTCATGATGCTTCTTTACTAGGCTTAAAGAGAATTGAACCTGAGTAATAACACCATTAGAGCTCTTTACCAGTAGCTAGTTCCTGTGGTTTCACTGGGTCCAGCTGCTGATGACTCACAGAGGAAGTGGAAGAGATTAGGTGCACAGGGAAAAAATCAGAACGGCTCAGAAATAAAGCAAATCAACCAAGCATTACCTTTTGTGCACAACAGAACAATGGCTTAACAAGTAAGGTTCAAAATGATCCGTCTTATTCCCCTCATTTGTGCTATTCCTGTTGGAAAGACCACCAGGAAACATGTGAACCACTGTGGAATACACACTGTAATCCATGGAACATCTCAATTAATATTCCCTCTTGACTACAGCTAGAACAATACATAGCATCAAGCAGTTTAATCTCCGGCAATAATGCCTTTTGTAAGATCAAGAGGTCTTTCCCTTGAATTAAGGTTTAATCAAGGATTTTGAATTTCAGTTAGGTATTCTACATAATGTATAGTGGTGGCTACAGGTTCCATAAGCAGGAGCTAGGTAAAGCACATAGACACAGGCTGGTTGTCATTAGAAATGCTATTTTTAGGAATTTCTCCTTTGCAAATTGACATGGGGTTCCCTGTAGAAGAGTTAATCCTTCAATAAGCTTTATTACGAGCAAATATATCCAAGCTTGTGTAAAATGTAAAACACTGCCTCTAATATTCAGTTTTGTGCTACAAAGCACGTATGTCCCCAGCAGCAAAAAGTCAAAAAATCTAACTTGAAAGGGAAGATACAGGGATCTTGTTTAAATTACTAATGTACAGTAGTAGTGCTGCTGTTGGCTCACTTTGCTAGTCTTGGACATGTAGCTCAGGGGATGGTTTCTTCGTGGAAATTGCAAACAGTTTGGGCTCTAAACTCCTTGGGGAGGAGTCCTGTCTGAGTTGCTGTAGATTGATAAAGTATCTTATTACAAAAACATAAGATTATTTTGACTAGATTATACCCCTTCTTTAAAAAGTATTTGAGAAGGATGTTCTAAGAGCATGCTAGGAAAAAAAATTATTGCAGATTTTGCTAGGTCAGCGATTTCTCCTTGTTTTCTAAAATAATTTGGCAATTTAACCTACCTTCCACTTTCCTGTAAGACTTTCAGAGGTAAGATCAGTCAGCGATTAGACACAGAGATGCATTTTGTAAACATTTAGTGATTAATGTAAAACAATTCACAACCATCTCTTTAGAATATCAAGTAATGCGCTTTACTTCACACATCTACCATCAACTGGCATCTCAAACCTTGGAAGGTGATTGTGCATCACTGGTACATGGTCTCTGCAACACAGGTTGAGTTTTGAAAAGGCTCTGTTTCAATTGTGGTTCAGCTTAAGCAATAAGCATTTAAAAAAATATTGCCAGCTTCTACTGGTGTTTTCCTATATGGAAAATCAAACGTGAATTCGGTTTGTGGCCTCTGTGCTCCCCAGATGTCATGGATGCATTATCTGCAGTAAGCAATGAAGACTGTATTTAGGATAAAGATTACATGGTGTGACTATGAGAGCTCGTGAAGGACCCAGGTGAGGGACTGTGGGTGGCCAGGGTGTGCACAAGGTGCTGTCATGGGTGACCTGGGGCACCAGGGCCTTTTGGGGAGCTGCACCAGCTGTCTTGAAAGGCATGAAATTCCTTTTCCCTACATGGCCTTCACACACTCAGAAGCACATGGATTGAGCAGGTTCAGTTCATTTACTTTTTTAAAAGTTGGTTATTTTATGCTTGAGTATTTTCATTTTTCTCATCCTCATTGGCTCTTTGACGTGTATGTGGAGATGAAAGGGATGAAACCTTATTCCTAGCAATGCCATAGATATGGATTCTGGAGAAAAAGAAAGGTGAAATGGAGTTAATACACATCAGTACTTGTTTGTCTGATGCTGTTATGTTAGGGCTTTAAGATACACTAATATGAACTGGCTGTCAATACAACATCACTTAGTTGGCTTTCATCTGGACCATAGAGCACAACAAAATTATTAGTACATAAATCTCTACTAATTTACTCTAGATTATGATTCTTTCATCAACATGCACATATAAATTATACCATTAATCATAATGATTTCTTTCAGTATTCATGTGGATGTAATATGTAATTTCTTGGGAATCCCACTGTAATTTAGCATGAATTAATGTCCACTTACTGGAAAGCTCTACCTACATTGATATTTCTAGGGGAAAAAACCAACAACTGCGATGCATCTTAAACTACAGCCTAAATGACCAGGGTGCTGGTAAACAACCACCAGAGGAGTGTCACTGCAGGTAAAGGAAAGTTATCTTCAAGGCAATTTGTTCCAAAGCTCATTAGGCCAGATGGCAGCCTGTCTTCTAGGAGCACGTAAAGCACGTGTGAGGGAATGGGGGGACTCTTCTCTCCTTCACCCTGCCCTGGGGGAGAATGGTGTGAATATAAGGAGTGAGGGGAAAGCTTCAGCAGAGATGCTGAAGAAGGCAGTGCAAAGCCATCTGCTGCACTTTTTCAACAGAGCAGAAGCAATAATAGCTACATCGATCTTAACGGGAAACACCTTCTAATTGGCCTCAACAATACATTTCTCAGAGAGAAGCACCAGTTTCATCCACTTTTCTGCAGGCTGTATTTTAGCAATGGATATGGATACACTTGGAGGAGGCTGGCCCATAGATTGAGCAAGTTGAGTGCCCATGGAAGGGCTGCCTTGGCCTCAGTTTCCCCCACCTAAGAAATGCAGCTGCCTCCCTCCTTGAGAAGTGCTTTGCCCTTTCTGGAGGTGAAGTAGGATATTACTTAATCTAGCTATCAAATATATAAATGGAACAAACATATATACATATGCATGCTTCATAAGCGAGACAGTGAGGGGGAAAAGAAGGAACTTCTGACTATAACGAAAGATTCATTAGGAAAAATGAACTAATCAGTGCTCTCCAAGGAGAAATTCATTCTGTTTAGGAGGCCGTACCCTCTGCTGCTGCACATACTTAATATAATTTATATTATTATTTAAATCACTGCGTAAATTTTAGATACTTTTAAAAATCAAGTTAATGGACCATACTTTACTGCTTAGCATCATTTATATCAAGAATTAGTGGCTGTAGAGATAATTTATGTGGATGCAGAGGAGAAAACACAAACAAGCAAATATCATAAAACTCATCTGTAGCACAGGCTTAAAATACAACTGCAGAGATTAGCCCTTTGAGGAGTTGTGTGGCACAGGCTTTCCTTTAAGCTGTGTGCACCCCTGGGTGTAAATACAAGGTATTCTTGAAATCACTTACCACCACCTAGGGGGCCCATCCTTGCACCAATCTGTCATGGCAGAATATTTATTCCACTGGGAAATGTCTCCTTCTCCTCGCTTTGGACACAAAAACGTGGCTTTCCCATAGCTGTAAGAGCTAGATGGCAAATTAAGGAATTCTCAGGGAGAACACAGGCACCTATAAAGACTGCTCAGGAGCTGAAGAAAGGAGCTGAGGTGCTTTAAACAGGCACAGTCTAGAAACAGAAAGAGAAGGAAAGAAAGATAATAAATACCTGAAAGAGTGAGAGGATTCTGGCAGCTGAGATAAATCCAGGGCCTTCTGCTGTGGGCTCATTAAAAGACAGACTGTATTCCTTAAAAATGTCTTAGCTGTACCACCAATAAACCAGCTGTGCATCATTGCTTCCTTCAGGTTGGTATTTCATTCCTCTGCGTGCTCACAGCAGAGGAATTTTGACAAGGGGCTCAGTTTCTGACACAAAGTCTTTCACAGCCCCAGACTCCCGTCAATGACATCCTGGAGCTCGTGTCACTGAAGTGCTGGTGCTGCCTCCAGAGAGTGGTTCAGTGATGGGATGGCCCAGAGGATTGCAGCAGCTACGGGGAAGGAGAGACAGACCCTGGGAGGTGGGCAATGCGTGGAGTGGACACGGTGCAGAGGGCCTGTGTTACCACTTCTTATTTCACTGTACTTCTCTAACTTTCTTTACAGTGTTCCTGAAAAGTAGAAATTTAGCTAAAGAGAGAGTGATACAGCCCTTGGAGTGGGGAAAAAATGACCCACAGGGAGGTGTGAGGGGAAACATGGAAGGGCAAGGGCAAAGAAGGGACAGTATCTCTTCTCTTGTGTCACTTATCCCATCACTGAGAAGTCCATTTCTTTTGGGAGTGTAGATTTTTTCAGATCTAAGCATTACTTTTTGATTCATTTGGTACAATTCCATTAAACATGGTCTTCCAATAGGAAAATGGGTTTCAGCTGAGAACACTTTATTTTGCAGCTCATGACCCAGGTCACATTTCATATTCCCTCATTTTAAGTCTGCTTCCTTTCTGCCTGATTTGTAAACTTTCTTGTTGGAAAAATCTCACAACTTTTACCATCTAGCAAATGAAGCTCCAGGCGTAGATCCTCTGCCACTGCCACAGTGCAAAGATGGGTAAAAAAGCAAGATCTTATTAACAGAGACAAACTTGGGCCTCTGGCATCTTACAGCAGGCCCTGACAAAGTAGCTGGAGTCAAAGTCTAATTTTAAATACAGAGAGCAAAATTCCTAGACCACATATCACCACCTCCTTTTTGCACTGACTAAACTCTTGTTCTGGCTGGGACAGTGAGAAAAGCTGTTTTACTTGTGTCCTGATTTACTCCTACTTAAGGTTTGTTTCTGTGGAAAATGTAAGTCACATTTTATAGAACTGTGTTTTACCTTGCACTTTGGAACCAATGAAATCAATTAATTCCTGAACGTGATGTTGGATAAAATTGTTTTTCTTTAAAAAAACCCTAAAAGTTCTGGTTTTGTTGGCTCATTGTGGGTAACAATAATTGTCTAAAAGGTTAGTGTACCTAAATTATTAGTTGCTGTGCCTGCATTGCTGCATCACCTGGCAGTTTTGTCTAAACATCTTTATTGCCTATACCTAAATAATTTTCTTTCCCGATGAATTCACTCTGCTGCTTCCTCAGACTCTGCCTATGTGTCGTCTGGGTATTGCTCAGGGTCTGAAGCTGAATGGGTAGATTGCTTACAGCAATGCATTTTATCCATGTCCTCTGGTTTCGGATGCTGCCCCCACTTCCAGCTGTCCAGGAGCACCTCCATTACCCAGCCTCGTGGTAGAGCAAATAGCATTCTGGCCTCAGTCTTCGAGCAGTAGATTAGTGACAGCAGTAGGCAGACAACTTTTGTCCCCAGGGAATATTAGAAATCTAGAGCTAGAAATAGATGGATTAACTGAAATGCAACCCAACCTCTGATCTACATTATTGCTTCTCTTCTTTATCTCACAAGGGAAGCAGAGATAAAGAGTGATAGACACTGATAATGATGGAAGTCCGTGATAATACACCAAAGTGATAAACTTCTTTGTGGCCCTCATTGTGCCCAGTTGTCTTCAGCTGGTTATGAGCTCTAGCCTCAAGCTATTTACACCATGATCAGGCTAGTAATTAGCAAAATGTTTAATATAATATAGAAGCAATTAGGAGGTGATAACATGCAATTAAGATGTGTTTTCAGATTAAAGATTTTATAGTGCTCTCTTTCTTGAAAAGATAAAGTGCCTATCTCAAAATGTCAAACTGCAGTGATTTAATCTGAGTTATTTTCAATTAATATGCATGTATTCTTGCGATGTGTTCACCGTTGTTATTGACATTGATAAATTAAGCTCATCCCAGCAGAATTTATCCTTGAGTCGCTCTATATTTCCTGAATGTCAGTTCTTTATTTGTATTTTTTTTTATGCCTACAAGCTGTGCACGATCTAACTCTAAGTCCCTTGATTCATCCCTGGGATTACAGTAATATGTCAGTCTGAGTGGAACAATAATCTGAAAGGGCATTGTTATAAATAGTGTGTTAGAATATAATTGTTTGTCATGTCGTTTCTCCCCTTTAAATCCCTCTGAGTCCTGTTTAAGTAATTTAGACAGCTAGAATGACAAGAGTCTTGAGACTTCACTTATAGAGTTGTCCAACCAGTCTTCAGCCTACCCTGTCTTTTGAGACTGTCTCATCTGCAAAGTAGGAAGTGCAAACAACAGATGAGTTCCGACTACACTGCGAATTTGTTATGAGATTTTGCTCAGGCCATTTATAGAACAATGTAAATGCTACTGATACTAATTTTGCCCTGGCTAGTCAGTAGAAGTGCTTAGACAATAGACATTAGGGTGTTTCCTACCATCATTTAAGTAGTATCCCAAAGCATTGAAATTCAGATGCTGCAGTTCAATGTCTGAAGGCAAAGCTTTTTTGGTTTAGTTTTTTTTTTATGCATTTTCTAATAATAAATAAAGAGCAGAGGCAGGTGAGACAGTTTTTTTTTTATTAGCTTTTTTAAATTCTAATGGAGATAGCTTTTTAGCAAAAGTAGTAAAACACTTCCAAGGTAAAAAGTGCTAGAAATTAGAGTGTCCTATTAGATCATCCAGTCCAGTTCCTGGATCATGCAGAATTATGCCTTGAAACGATACCATAAATAAAATATTTTTCTGCTTTTTGGTCCTCTCTAGGTTTTTTTACACATGCAATGAGGCATCCAACCATCAGAGGATTTGCATACAACACGTTTCTGAAAGGTTTTCCTGAATTTAATAATTATTCCCTTCCCTGTTTCTGCTAAGTATATTTCCCATAGCTAGTGCTAACAATTTTCAAATCTTTAGTTTTGGATCTCTTCTCTTGCTCTTTCTCCTACACACTTAGGGTCTGCTTTATCATATTTTGTTTATGTGTGGTTGCAAAAAGGCAAGTTAGCCAAGAGACATTGTCAAGCAAGGCAAATTTTATTTGGCTTTATGTCACCCAACTGTGATTAAACTCTTTAGAGATCATGGATTTAGTAAAGTAAGATGATATAACTCATCACAGCTTATGCTGACTGGCCAGTTGCTGTTATAATTTATCAGCTAACCCACTTCTTCAGAGGATTGCTGGAACACATTAAAACGTGGCCATTTGACAAACTCTGAGTCATTGTTCAAGCCACACATATTTGATTCTCACCTATGAATAAACTCCTTTAATATTTGTCCATAATTGTGCAGGCCAACTCCCAGCCTCTCAGTATCTCTCAGGACAAAACCAAAAGGCAGCTTCTGAATGTAATCTGTGAATGCCTCCGTGTCCTGTCCCCTGTGTCCTTTGACTTGGCTTCAGAGAGCATTTAAAAGACAAGCAAAGAGCAAACACGATTAAAGGAAGCTGACAAAAGCTGTAGAAGTGTCAGATGGCACCACTGCTCATTATACAGATTAAATTGTTGACTTTTACATAAATAAACGGTTTGAGAAAGGCTACGTGAAGTCTTGAAAAGGCAGCTTTCTTTGGGCAAATGGAAAAAGGGGAAAAAAGTATTAAGAACCTCTTCTGAAATTTATTGTTGAGTAGGTAAATATCTCACTGGCCCTGAGCCAACAAGAAATCCCACTCTAGGAGTGGGATTAGCTTTACTCAGCTATCTCAAGCCATCAGTACTGAGGTCAGAAGGAAAGCAGTGACAATCTAGCTGGCAAGTCCTCCTAGCCTGGTTTGTCTTAGGTCAGTACCAGAGGTATGACCAGTTATGTTCTGTCTACACAGAAAGTCTTGAACCAGAAAGAATTATAGTATTTCCTTTTCCTGCTAAATGAGGTAATTCTGTGAGAGTAGCTTTGCTCAGTGGACCATGGCTGGGTAAAGAACTTGCACCATCCAGAAGGGATGGCAGTGGTGGGTGTGAGGTGGTCTCTGCAACATGGGGAGCCAACAAGGATGATTATCCCAGCCTGACACAGCCAGGGTTCTTCAGCCAGCCTCGTGGTGAAGTGGGTCAGCTGGACTCCAGCATGTGAGGTTTGGAGGGAATTCCTTGTATGTTGGTGAAGCAATCGGTGGAACTCAGTGGAGCAGCCAATGTTACTTTTGGAAAGATCACCCCATCCTTCAGCCTAATTGTTTTTATTTCCCTTCCTGCACTAGTAGTGCAGCAGTGCAGGGGTATTAACAGAGGGTGGGAGTAACTGAGGTTGGAAAAATGCAAGATAGGAATGAAAAAATCTTAATGTTGACAATATAAGACTAGTGCATAAACAAACATACCAATAGCACAAATGTGTTAATGCCATTGGGATATTAACTGAGAGGGGTGTTTTGATCCTTGATTTGCCTCTAGCTACAATTATATGACCATTTGCACAGTATATTTTTGTTTAATATTTTTCTTTACCATCACTCCATCGATGTTATATACGATCTTACTGAATGATGCCACTCACATATTTAATGAGAAATAATCCTTCTAGGAACTGTTATGGATTTAAGTGTGATTATAGTAAGGATATCTAATTCCAATAGCTAGTTTAACTTATACAAAGATCCATTTTACAAAGCTGCAGATTACATTATGTACCTGTTTTAGTCATGCTTCTAACAAGTTCCTACAAAATCTTCTCAAGTACTGTTTGATTATTCTATTATCCCCACACAGGTGAGAAATGTGGCATTTAAATAATGTTACAAACTGTGCTAAAGTGAGTTTTGGTTGCTGCTTCTCTGGGTTAATTTCTGAAATCAGTATCAGGCCCCATATTTCAAGGGAATGGTCTTCCCTGTGTGATGTAACAGGAAAATGAAGAATTTTTCCCTTGCTCAACAGTGCTGACTGGTGAAAGAAAAGGTAGTGTTCTTTTTTCTTGTCTTTCTTTTTCTGTTTCCACATTTATGTAACACACGTTTTAAGAAAAGAGGAAAACAGATTTTTTCAGAGCTACCTTTGAACCTTACAGTTGCTTTACAACACTTATTGCATTACTAACAAGCCACAGGTGTACACTACAGGAGCGGGTGAAAATGTAATTGAGGGGTATGATGACAGTTAATTGTCCATAATGTATTTATCCCAAGATGCACTTATGCATCTGTTATATATTTAGGTATTTGTTTCTAGTAGCTTTGGTGATACTTAAGCAGAGGGGCATCTATATCTAAAAGACAATAAAACAAGAAAATACTATCAAGGGGCTCTAAAGTGGCAAGACAAAGAAACTTCATCTCTTTTTCACTGTCTCTGAAATGAATAGGTCTATTTATTTCAATTGGATTTTTTTTTTTTTTTTCCACATAAGCCATATTAAGGTTTGAGAACAAAACACTTGACTCTTGTTTCTGGGTATACTATGGGACTGAATTACTTGTTTACCTACAGGGATTTTTATAGTGATATATTTTTATATTTGCCTTTCTAATATAGTTTCTTCTCTGTTTCAGCTTATTGTTGTTATAAAACAGCTTTGCACAATAGATTAAAGTAGTGTCTATTCACCCATTGACACGTAGAGGATTTATGTGTGGGAGTAACCCACAAACTTCCCCTCCTCTTTACTGCCTCCCTCCATGCATGCCTTGAGAATAGATGTGATAATTAGTCATCTACTTTTATCTATATTTGTATGCCATCCAGACATTTAAGATGAGAACAACAAGCCGCTGTATTGGAGCAGTGTCCTGAATTCCAAATGCAGT
>VYZX01008050.1:682-34315 GCA_013401335.1 Brachypteracias leptosomus | reverse complement strand
AGGTAAACCCACCACACCTTTCTACTGCTTTATTAAATGGTTACAGTTTTACTGCAAAAAAGGGCAAAAACGATAACATTTATTTGCTCTTGTCCAGATCTTAAATTTCAGTTTTAAACATGTCACAGAAAAAGATGTCAGTTTAGAAACAGTACACTACCTTTAACATTTCTAAAAAATTGAACTGAAATATATATGATCTTATATTTAATAAGGGAGCTGCATGCTTTGCAACCAGAAACGACTGGAGATCATTTTGTCCTATATCCCTGCTCAAGCAAGGCCACCTACAGCTAGTTGCCCAGGAGCATGTTCAGCCGGCTTTTGAAAGGAGGAGTGATATTCTACAACCTCTCTGAGCAAAATGCTTTACTATAAAATTGTACAAACTCATTGTTTCTTTCTGAATGCATTTTGACAATTTTAAGTCAGTTTGCCTTGCATAGTTTATCATTCCTAGGATTCTGCCTTTATAAAAAGTTCATTTTCACTTGAGGAGGGAAAAAATCCCACATTTTGACTGGTTTAAATAAGATAATGGAGAAAAAAAAGAGTTTGCAAATCATGATTGCTTTACCTTTAAAGAAAAGACAAATTGAAGAGCCAGAAAACAGCAAGAAATCTGAGAGTAAGAAGTTTGTTGCACACATTCTACCAAAATAATGCTCAACTTTAAATCAGCCTGCAGCAAGCTAGATATTAATTTCAAAATCATCCAACCATAACCATCTTTCAAAGAATACAGTTCACAATAGAATTCCAGGGAGAATATGGTTGATAAGAAACATCTATTATTGTTGCATAAATACAATTAACTTTACTATGTGGGCAGGGCAAATGTTGCAAAGTAGTATTTGAAATCCTTAATTGATAGTTATACAGCTAAACTTCTTAAAAAAGAGGTAACAGGTCAGATCAGTTATAAATAAGACTATGTATGAAAGTTTATTGTGTGGTTAACCAAGTCGTGTCTGACCAGAATTTCAGTCTGGCATGTGGCTTGCAGAAAATGATCTTTTGAAAGTATATTGGTGAAACATATGCTATGAGACAGTACTAATACAGTAGTTTTACAAAGAGAAATGTTTAATGGGTTGTAAAATGTTTTCACACCAATACTTTCAGCTTTTATGTATACAGATTTAGTGGTGAGGTGGGAGAATGTTTAAACATTCTGCAAACAAAAAGTAATTCAGCAAACTCCAGGAACAAAAACTTGCAAAATCTACAAAAATATTTTTAAAAGCATGGCTATACTTATGACATAGCATGAAGAATAAGAGCTTAAATTAGAAGATAAAAAATTGTTTAATGAATGTTAATGAAATGATAACAGATATTGATATTAAAAGTGTTTGAGGAATTACAACTATTTCAAGATTTTCAAGGCAAGAAACAGACTAGATGAGATAAGACAGAAGCTGACAAGAAATACTAGATCAATCATGTCATTCTGGGAACAGAATAGTTCATATAGAACAGAAATAAAAGTGTGTTCACGTCTGAACATTTTCTGGAGTAACACAACTCCTAGATTTCAAAACTAACTGATGTTATCTTGTCAGATAACATCATTCCAGTTCAAAAATTAAGGTAATACTTATATTAGCAGCAGTAACTAGAAAAAGAAAAAAAAAATGAGGACGTTTAACACATATTACCATGGAAAGGTGTAAAAATTATGTTGATGTAACAATGTAAACTCATGAATAAAAAAAGATGTTGCACAATGTGATCTTGCCCTCATGACAGCGCCATCATTTTTCATGCATTTACATCTTTGTCAGACTATTACTGTATGTTATCAGCAAAGCTTCCCTGTCTGTTCAACAAGAACTATAATTTTAATAGTTTTTCACAAATTCACAGAATGACAAATTCTTTGTGTTGTGTTTTTTCAGTGCCATCCATTCCATGGATCTTTTTCCATTCCATCAGACAAATATTTAGTAGCCTACCTCTAATAATAACAACTGGTGTGCTTTTTCTTACTGTATTTTTTTGTTTCTTTTTTCAAATGGGCAACATGACAACAAGAGTAGAATTTTCAGCCAGAGATCTGAACGCAGCCTGGTGGTTCTATTTTTATTGAAGATTTTCTTTGGAGCTGTACATTACACACTTAATACATAAAGCCAGTATATTGCCTGAGAATCTTGCTGTTCCCTGGGTCTTCTCTTATGAAGGTAAAAAGCTTGCTCAGCTCTTTTCAATGTTTCAAGATACAGAGCAAACATGATGCTGCTGAGTTTCCTATGATAGAAATATCTTAAGACATTGATTTGTCTTTATCACAGCATAGAAATAATCATTTCAGCTTCACATCTCAGATTCAAACTACGGATCAGAAAGCAATAATCTGAGTTAAGTAACGACTCCAAAAATCTTCACAGAAAAAGAAAACATGTATAACATACACTCCTGCACTTCATAAGCATTGAATAGATAAAGTAAACAAATGAGCAAAAAGCATAAAAAAACCCTAGAAAATGAGAGCAAAACAAACAAGATAGTATATTCTGATCCATAAAATCAGACAAGATGGGTTCATTGCGACAGAACAAGTGATTCGCCACCTTAGCACTAATAAGCAAGCAGGTCAAAACCAAGCTGCTATGTTCCACAACACCCACTAGTTGTACTCAGATACAAAATCCCACTAGAAGCCTGGAATGATATAGAAGCATGTGGACAGAATTGAAAGTCACATTATAACAAATCAGGAAAAGTGTTCCAAAAGTTAAAAATAGATGTGCACAGAGCTGAGATGATAAATAACCAAGATCATAATAAAACCAAGCCACAGAAATAACATTTGAAATGTACCTTGTTCTTATGCAATTGAAACATCTAAACGGAAAAGACTATGATAAAATACATGACATCTAACAAAAGAGAAAATCAGATATGAACAACTCTTCCCCTCACCCCAAATCTACAACACTTTACAAACATCAGACAAAATGGAAAGTTTGCAAAAAGTGTTATATCTAGTCTAAAGTCAAAAGTAATAAAAACCACTAAACTCAAAAGGAAAGAAAAAGTATTACTCCAATCTAATACGATGGTCTATTGTAGGCAAACATTAACTATTACATTAGACTAAGACAAATTGAAAGTCATGATATTCTTTCCATGTAGTAATAAAGAAAAGAGTAGTTATCAGCTCCTGTGACCAAATCAAAACTGGAAGCAGTTTATTCATGCCTTCACTAACTTAAATCACACTATTAAGAAAACACTAGTAGGCTATGTCTTCCACAAAGATTAATATAAACCGGTAGTGGAGGTAAGATATATAAGTAACTACTTTTCTATAGACTTTGCTATGCTATGAAGAATCACTCACCGAAAATGCACTCATCCACCTCCTGTTGAGGCTTTTTTACTCCAGTGCTTTCTTCTGATCTTCATGATTTGCATATGCTGACACTGCTCACATTACAGCCAGTATACACACATTCATGTCCATGGTATTATAAAATCCCTATTCAGATCACTTTGGAACTACTAAAACTCTATAATCTTCTCTCTAGTCTATCAGTTCCTAAAATATGCTTTTATTATAAAGGGATTTTAAGGTCACTGATATAGATGGTATTACTAATAGTGTTATAAGTAAAATAGCAACATGTGAAAGGAAGAACACTAACAACATTATAAATATTTTATGTAAAATATAAATAAAGTAAATGTATCTTTTTAAATTAATTTTTAGTATATCTGCTATTATACTACCACCTAATGGTAAAAGATAATTAATATAGAACATAACTACATAAAGATGCCTGACAACCCATGCAATTTGAACACTTGCAACTAGCAACATCTTTTTCTCTGTCTTTTCCATATGGAAAGATGGAGACAGACTTCTCTCAAAGATGCAGAGAAGAAAGGCTAGAAGCAAAGGACGCAAGTTGCAGCAAGGCAAATTTCAATTACATATTAGAAAAAAATAAGTCACAATGATGGTAGGCAAATATTGGAAGGTGTTACTGGACAGGCTGCAAAATCTCCGTCATTGGGTATGCTTGAAAATTGACTGGACAACATCATTGCTTTAAGTTAGCCATACTTTCAGGAGGACTTTTGATTACCACATGGAATGGGTTGTCTGCCATTTTAATAGGCCACTTAAAACCATTCATCATGGATTTTGCATGAAAAAAAATTTATCGCCTTTACGAACTTTTCCCTACACTCTCTCCACTCTCTCAACTTATCCCTTACATAACAACTCAAATATACATAAAATTTTTGCCCAGCTTTTCTGCTAGTATAGCTCAGCATCATTTGCTTCAGGATTAAGATTCCTATTTGCTTTCTTCCCCCTATGCACATCACATATTTGGACTAGATATAAGGAAGAATTTTTTTACAATGATGGCAGTGCAACACTAGAACAGCCCATCCCTGAATACATTCACGGTCAGGCTGGATGAGGCTCTAAGAAACAAGATGTAGTTGAAGCTATTCCTGCTCATTGCAGGGGGTGTTAGACTAGATGACCCTTAAAGGTCCCTTCCAATCCAAACTATTAGATGATTCTATGATCATATGATGACAATTTAGAAGAAAAAAAAAATCCCTGCAGAAATAGAGCTATTTTTATTTTGCCTAAACAAACAAAAATAAAACCCCAAAACACACACAATGCTGAAACAATTTGTTTAATGAAACATGTATTCCTTCGTAACACACACTGCAGATGGGTTTAACCTCAGCTAAAGAGAACACAGATTAATTAATTCTGCTGCGTGCTAGGTTTCAATAAAAAAAATTTGATTGTGTTCATGATTGTATTTTTTAAGGCCGCAATAACCAGAAAAAAGAGAATATGGCACTTAACCAATATTTTAGTTTAAGTTTAAAATCCAGGTTTTTAATCTATGGTTGTTAACCCGTATTAAAATTAAACTTTCAAATGAAAAGCTCCCTTGATTTATGTGTTAAAACCCAAATATACGATTAGTTTGTCAACTGAAGCAATTACTACTGCAATTATAAAACATGGATCTCTGTTTATCCATTTTAGTATGGGGGAAATATACCACTGGTAGTAAACCCTTTCAAAACCTATGCACTAAAATGAATACACTTGTCCCTCTTCCTCCAACTCTGTCTCAGTACTTGAAGCAGGCAAATGACCACTAAAAATCTTAATAAATTTCAAAAGAAATATTCCAGATCACACAAATAATACACATACATTAATAAATAAAATACATTTCATTAAAATCTGCATAATAATATAGCTGAGATATAAATTCTGTTTTTAAAAAGTATTTAAAAAAAAATTAATAATAAAATATTGAAAAAGTGCTAATCATATGATAGATGACACTGGATATGAATATTGCACAGTGTCATCATTCTAAAGAAAAGGGCTACTTAGATGAATAATTATAGTCTAAAAGAGCTGACTTTACTTAAATAATAATTCATCTCCATTTCAGTTTGAATTTCTTGTGTCACATGAAATTCTACAGATCAGGAACTTAAAATCTGTGCTCTTAAATGTTTTCTTTGTTTCATAACCTCTGATTTTAATCTGAAGTATACATTATGCACTTGGTTGTCCTTCTGCATACCAATACCTTCAAAATTCTAACAGAGCACTCTGTCCTATTGTGTTGATGTCTGCAGAAGATGTTTTAAGACAACTTTCTGATTTAATGTTTCTGCTGCATCTCTTGGCTTAAAAACTCAGTGTGCACTTGGCTATAAGCATTTCTTTTGCTGCAGTGCAATAATGCCCTTGTTTGATGAATTAAGCATTCTGACATTTTTAAAGCACAGTTGTGATATTTTATCCTATGAGTACAGTATGTAGAACCAACATCCACTGTTACTAGTGAAAGCTTGAGGCTTATGACCACTTTTGTTGAATTTATCTTTCATTCCACATAAAGTAAATGAATTGGAATTAACAGGTCTGTCCTTGCAAAGTGAACAGGAAGTCTGACAAAGTAATTCCTTGATAATCACAGCAAATTAGTCTTGAAGTCCACTGACATGGAACAATTCTTACTAGCATCAAGCCTGAGTAGCAGGCATAAATCCCTTACCGTGAAATAGTAGTACTAATTGGGAAATCTTAACTAAGGAGAAATTCACTTTTTCCTCTCTCTATTACTTTCTATTTGTATCCTGGTTAATAAACACAGTTTGTCAAAAATTTTGTGTACACGAACACAATATTTATGTACACTTGTCAAATTCTGAATACGTATCCACAACTGGAAAGTCTACCCACATCTTGCTTTGGAGCTGTGTGTGGAAAAGAAAGAATTCACACCTATCAGCTCTGAATTTGGAAACATTTTATTTTCAGATCTCACAATTATATGCAATTCAAAATGTTGCTCTCCAGACATGATAATTTACTCTGAGAGAAGCCTAAAAGCCTGATGGGGAAAAAAAGCCAAACCCACTGATATTTGATACTAGACGTAAACATTCCAGAGTTTTACACATGGATTGTGAACATGTCAATCACACACCAGGGACTGATGCCAATAAATTGACTTAACCACTGCAAAAGTAACAATCAGATAATTATGAGACAGGTGTGCCAAGTTACTCCTTGTTGTGGTTTAAGGTTTGGGGAAGGGGAGGGACAGGTGGAGCGGCTATTACACTCCCCTGCCTGCCACACTCTATAAAAGGACACAGGAAGTTCTGCTCACCCCTTCCTTGCTGGGATTGCTGCTGGCTCCAGACGGCTCTGTGGCTGCTACAACTCCATGTGGCTTGGGAGGAATCCAGCAACATCCGAGGATTGGTGTTGTATATATTTGTATATATACCTCCCCTTATTACCTCTGTATATTTCCCTTCCTTTGATATCGCTTTTGTTACTCCCTGTTAAAAGTTGTAATCTTAATTTTCCAACTTTGTGTGAGGCCTTTCTTCCTCCCCTGGGAGGGAAGAGGGGAGGGGGAAGAGGGGTGAAACTAATTCTGCTCTGTGGGGGGTTGCCCTGAGACTTAAATGGAGACACTCCTGTAATGAGTCATACCTTACTATGACATTCCTTTCTACTTTCTGCAAATGCAGGGATTTTGAGTACTAAATATTAGCACTATTAACTGCAGTGAAACAAACTTCATTATGCAAGGGTTTTTTTTAGGTCTATACATACTAAGAAACACCACCTATGTCTTGAAATAAGAGAGTATTTAATCGCATAACACAAAGCAAGCCTTGTAGTCGGTTCATAGCACTAGTATAGATTAACACTTTCAGAAACACAGAACCTCTTAGGAATAAGATAACACCCAAAGCACATCCAAATAGATGGACCTATGTGTAGAAGTTTACACACCTTCTACATAGGTGGCCTCATAACTATATAGAAAAGCAAAAGAGGTCTGACCATATTATCATCTGCATGAAAGGAACACACTCAAGACCAAAAGCCTCAGATCTGAAAATACAAGACATTATACAAACAAGAAACATTTTGTGCTCTGCAAAACTTAGTTAAGATGTTAATAGTCAAGAAAACATGGACAAACAGAATGGAAGTTAATACCATCTAGGATCAAGCACTAAGACAGTGGTCAAGGTATGCACTAAACTGACACAATAAAAATACCCACAGCCACATGGGTTGTACCCCAATGCTCTCACAGTCCAAATTTAACTTACTCTTCAGCTCTCAGTTTGAAACTTTGAGTCAGGGGGACCTGTAAAACAGGTTTGAGCTCCATTTACACCCACTGTCAGTGAAGATTTCTCTCAGCCAATACCCAAATTTTTAAAGATGCAGAGTTTAAAGAACAGTCTTAGTTCAGGCAGCAGCTGCAGCACATATATTCACAGAATCAGCAGATTGCTGAAGTAGGAAGACACTTCTGTAGGTCATCTAGTCCAACCCACCTGCTCAGAGCACAGTCACCTACTGCAGGTTTCTCAAGGCCATGTCCAGTCATGTTTTGAGTATCTCCAAGAATGGAGACTCCACAATCTTTACTTAGACTGTTCCAGTGTTTGACCACTCTAAAAATGAAACAGTTCCTCTGTTTCAATTCATGCCCACTGCCTCTTGTCCTTTCACAGGATACCACTGAGAAGAGCCTGGGTCTGTCATCTTTACTTCCTCTAATCAGATATTCATACAGCTTGATAAGATACACCTGAGCCACCTTTTCTCCAGGCTAAACAGTTCCAGCTCTCTCAGCCTCTCCTTGACAGGTACTTCACCTATGACAGGTGCTTCAAGCTACTCATCCTCTCTGCTGTCCTTGCCACTCCAGTATGTCTGCATCTCCCTTGTGCTGACGGAGCACAGAGCTGGACACAGCACTCCAGATGTGTCTCACCAGTGCTGAGTAGAAGGAGGGATTACCTTCTTCAACCCTCTAGCAATGTTCTGCCTAATACAGCTAAGGAGGCTTTTGGCCTTCTTTGCCTCAAGGGCACGTCACTGGTTCATTTTCAACTTGTCCACCAGGACTCTCGAGTTGTGCTCTGCAAAGCTGCTTTCCATCTGGTCAGCACTCAGCCTATCCTGGTGCATGATGTTCATCTTCCACGGTTGCAGGGCTTGATATTGCACATAACTGGATTTAATGAGATTCCTGTTGGCCCATTTCTCCAGCCTGTTGATAGATCTCTGAATGACANACCAAATAAAAACCTCTGAAATAAAAAACAAACCATCTTGCCAAACTACATATACATAAGTGCTTTCCAAAATAAGTTTCATATATCGCCATCATAAAAATGTAGAAAATCAGGAACTTCAAAAGACAAGCCATGTGTCATCACATAGCTCCAAACTCTTACTTAATCACTTATGTAGATATGTGCTCAACATAGTTTCTGCAATTGCCCAAGACCCAGTTCAACTTACTTAACTTATAATTACATGATTTAAAGTAGCCACTGAAATCCTCATCTTCCACCTCCAGTTAAGCATTCCAATCACCAACTTATTGCATGGACAACAAAATTTGACAGGGAGAAGAACCTGGAACTCCCCAAAAGGAATTCACATGCTCTAACAATTTGACTACTGAAAAAAAAAAAAAGAATTTATGTTCTTCTTTACCCATGTTTTGAAAGATAGGTCTAAGGTACTTAACTCAAGGTGGTGAATCCTACAGTAGACAGATATTTCTGTGGTATCTCACTTATTTCCTACCTTCTAACTCAGGGCAGTTTCCCTCAGAATGCTGCCTTCTGCAAGTGTCTCTCTTCAGCAGGTAACTGCATGGAGAGACGCATAAAGAGCTCAGGCACGCAACTAAAGGCAAACTCCATAGACATCAGGCTCTGAAACAAGCTTTTGGGTTATATGACACACTTTTGTAGGTCTATTCCCAAATGCCCACTTATATTGACACACAAGTATTTCTGAAAATTGTATCTCAATACAGCCAAGACAGGATTATCCATAAATTGTGTTCAGAGACAAACTGATAAAAGCAAATGCTAAAAGCATAAACATGANTAGAAGGAGGGATTACCTTCTTCAACCCTCTAGCAATGTTCTGCCTAATACAGCTAAGGAGGCTTTTGGCCTTCTTTGCCTCAAGGGCACGTCACTGGTTCATTTTCAACTTGTCCACCAGGACTCTCGAGTTGTGCTCTGCAAAGCTGCTTTCCATCTGGTCAGCACTCAGCCTATCCTGGTGCATGATGTTCATCTTCCACGGTTGCAGGGCTTGATATTGCACATAACTGGATTTAATGAGATTCCTGTTGGCCCATTTCTCCAGCCTGTTGATAGATCTCTGAATGACAACACAGCGCCCTGGCCTATCAGGTGTACCTCATCTACACTGATGACCACAGCTGAAGTTTTGGAACAAAATGATCAATTCTTTGAAGAATGTGCCTCAGTGAGTTCAAGTACATGAAAATTGACTGGACCTTCCTACTTCCTATGCTGTCAGTTATATAAGGCAAACTTCAACACTAATTTAGGTTTTCCCCTACTCCAAACAACAAAAAAACAACTTTTCCCTGTTCAATATGGACCATAATCATGTCTTGAGATATCATGATTCTTTGGCCATATATATTTGACAATGATAATAATTGATGATGCTGCCACACTGACTTAAGACTCCTATTACGCTGTCAGTAAACCATAAAAATTAGTAAACTATTTCAGAATTAAAGACTTCCTGACTATATCTGCTCTAATTTCCAGAAGAATAGCAACAGACTTGTAGAAGAAATTCACGTCTCCTTCATTAAGGAAATAAAAACCTCTGAAATAGAAAACCAAATAAAACCTCTGGAAAAAAAAAAAAAGAATTTATGTTCTTCTTTACCCATGTTTTGAAAGATAGGTCTAAGGTACTTAACTCAAGGTGGTGAATCCTACAGTAGACAGATATTTCTGTGGTATCTCACTTATTTCCTACCTTCTAACTCAGGGCAGTTTCCCTCAGAATGCTGCCTTCTGCAAGTGTCTCTCTTCAGCAGGTAACTGCATGGAGAGACGCATAAAGAGCTCAGGCACGCAACTAAAGGCAAACTCCATAGACATCAGGCTCTGAAACAAGCTTTTGGGTTATATGACACACTTTTGTAGGTCTATTCCCAAATGCCCACTTATATTGACACACAAGTATTTCTGAAAATTGTATCTCAATACAGCCAAGACAGGATTATCCATAAATTGTGTTCAGAGACAAACTGATAAAAGCAAATGCTAAAAGCATAAACATGAACACTCAGAATTTTTTATCAGTTGGATTTCACCACTGAAACTACTTCAACTGAAAATTATAGGCCAGCATGTCAATAGAGTGCCAAATATTTTCAGCAGAAATACAAGAGTGAGGAGAAGAGTGGTAAAAGTAGTAAGAAAGATAAAAAGATTCATCAACAGTATAAGAAGACACATTAAATACAGCAACATTTAAATAGGACGGAGAAGGTAAAACACAGGCTT
The DNA here is from genome assembly GCA_013401335.1 of Brachypteracias leptosomus. Classification (NCBI taxonomy): domain Eukaryota; kingdom Metazoa; phylum Chordata; class Aves; order Coraciiformes; family Brachypteraciidae; genus Brachypteracias; species Brachypteracias leptosomus. Next base: position 23,400 of record VYZX01008050.1, on the reverse strand, counting down.
TTTGGCTTTTTGCTTCATTAGAGACACAAGAAAAAAGAAGTCAGAGAGTTCGCAAAAAACATGGCACGTGAACAGGTTTAGAATCAAGAGGTAAGAATTGCCAGTCCTTGGAGAGTGGAAACATCTAATTTAGTCTCTAAAACAACAAACTGCGCTATTACTGTTATTGGTTTATTTATATCCTCATCTGTAACGCCTCTTCTACCTTCTATAAAACATAATGGAATGGGAATTTTTGATTGGTATTACTACCGTACATGAGAAGACAAAGTTCCTATGCTTTACAGAAGGACTTTAATGTCAATGTTAGTAACTGGTACTATGCATCTGGAGGTAATTCATGGAGTCTGTAATTGATAATGTGAATAAAATACTTGGCATCATTTCATTATCCCATTTCAACACAACTGTAATTAAGACACAGATGCTCAAGATACATAAATAGCACATATTTTAAATGAAAATCTTTCTTCTAAAAGCTGTACAGTTATATTTGTACCATGACTATTAACTCTTGTCACAACCAATGCAAAGAAAAAACCAAAACAAAACGGCAACACTAAACCTCATGCTTTCCATAGCTTCCACTTTCAAAGGAGAGGAGAAAAAGTGTCTGTCTTACTAAACTACCAATAAAAAATAATCCTGATTATCCTCCCATTTAATATGTCTATTATTTGCTCTTACTATTCATCAAACATTTGTTACTAAAAAAGGACTTGCCAGACAAGTTCTTTATTAAAGCTAGCAATGGTGTTATCATGCTTACAGCAGAATAGTAGAGATACAATCCTTCTTTCTTATGCCAAAAGCAGAAAAATAATCAATGACGTTGCAATTAACAAGGAAATACCATTATCTTTATCTTTTTTCTAGTCTTCTATTTCATAAGCTAGATGGAAATCAGACAGGAGAAAAATGTTAAAAGAACAACTCTGAGCCAAAGCTTCGGCGTTTACCCCATTAACCAAAGTACAGATATTTATAAAGCTGAGAAGTCCATCAGCACACTATGTGGAAGGGGTTCTGATTATCAGAAAAACTGGTGGCTCTGCAAAAGTAACACATGATCACCTTCTAAACTAGCTTTCTTATTCCTTTGTTACTTTTTATATCCTGCTGAGCCTCACACTACCACAGATAACCCAATCCTGTCCCACAAAAATGTTAGATATTCATGAATTCATTTCACAGAAACATTTTAATAAATTGGGCGGGGGGAGGGGGGAAGAGGGGGAATTGTAAATTTATAAAATTATTTTCTCAGTGGTTTTGTGTCTTAAGAACCTTTGCTATTTCTTTTTTACAATGTTGTTACTTTGTTCAGCTACTGATTTGCAAAACTATGTGCAAGTTGAGACTGCACATACTTTAAAGGTATTGTCTCAAATTACACAAGCACGTGTGCCATTTAACATTTGTAAAAAATTCTCTCAGGTTTTCTGGCTTTTATTTGCAGTACTTGCATACAACTAATAGTGCATAAACAAACCAGTACATTACCAAAACCTAAATTATGTTTTCAGGCTGTTACTTGCATTTTAAAACACAGCTGGTGCCAGGTTAATAGTGACTTTAGTAAGCATAATTGTCTCACTATCATTCTGTGGATTCCTTACAAGAAGGGATTGTTGTGTAGCCTACAGCACATCGAAGAATGTGGTTTGATATCCACCTGTCAAGCTAGAATTTGCAACCACAGTAATTAGTAGTGACTGGAAGCTGACATGCTAAGCATGATTGTGCTCCTTTAAATTGCTGAAACAGAAACCTGGAGGGAGGGGAAGAAATTCTGATAAGTATCCCAGTACCTGTACACTGCTATGCTGTGGAAAAGTTATTCACAGTCTTGTAATCTGGTCACTACAATTTCTACCAGTATTCAAAGCTCTGCTTTGGTGACAGCCACATTAAGCATTCTCAAAGAGTGCCTCTCAAACAAAACAGAAACACCATTTTTTGCACAGCATACATCATAACTACTGCTGAAGGAGATGAATTGTCAGATTCGTTAGTCAAAAATTTTCATGCAATTTTGACATGACTAAGCAGGATAAAGGAACTCTGCACAATAAATAGGGTATGTGCTCCCAGAGCCTATGTATTTTGGAACCCTATTGCATATGAATCCTCTTAGAGGCACTGTTGTTCAATTATTTTTTTTTTTATACTTCTTTCTTACCTAATAAAATTGTTTCAGTATCTTTGAACACAATGGCCTATAGGTACCTCAGAATATCTTCTAAATAACAGTGTCAATATGGAGGAGCTCTCTGGAAAGAAATGTTAAACCCAATGAGGATTTTTAGAGCCTTTTTTTGCTTGTGTATGAAGGAATGATACCCTTGCACCATTAAATATACACAGCTAAGCAGTCTCAAAGTTTTATTCAAAATTTATTACATTGCACAAGGGAAAGCAATTTTCAGAGAGCAACTATTTAGTACTCTCTAAAGAAACTAGGTTTACTGGCAACATCCCAAACAGGGTATCTCAAAACTAGAACCTCCTGAAACATTTGTCTGTGATATTTTGTCAGTGGGCACAAATCTTGTACTTAAAACTTTGACATGTCAGGCTGCATTTCTGGAAAATGTTCAATGAAGATCTAAATCTGTTTTCACCTTGCAGATTTATTTTCTGTGACGATGCATAGTTTTGAATTCAAAACTGTATTTCTTTTAATTGGTCTCTGGAACATAACAACTTCTGGATGAAAACAGTGCTTGCTCAGCACTTCTTATTTTCACTGTTAGCATTTAGGTTCTATTCTAAAGGAATATGGAAAACAATGCACATACATTAAGCTCTTCATTGCAAAACATTGCCACTCCCTTTATTTATATCACAACTGCTAAAGGCACAATTCTTCAAGTCATACTTTGTGGCACACTCAAAAAATTTGGAAGATAAAACTAAGTAATTTCTGGCCGAGAAGTAAAGGGGAAAGCATTCAGAAAGAGTTTTCTTTTTTTTACATAGCAAGTACCCAATTTGTATTTAGGCTCTAAGGAACCAAGTGTTGAAGATTTCTTGATTTTTCTAAGTTTTATAGGGTTCCAATTTAAAATGAATATAGGAGGAGGAAAAAAAATAGATAACCCTTGGTATTTCCATGTCCCCCATTTTCCTATATGCATGAACATAGATAGTATACCATAAACAATCATATATACCACAACCATTGCTTATATCCTTGCATGTAACTTCTGAGGTCCATTGGAAATTTCTATTTACCCTGTATTTTCAGAAATATGATTGTCACTCATCTGAAAACTCTTTTGTGTATGTAGATCTCAGTACAGGAAAGTACTTTATGGATACATGAGATCTTGCAAAAAAAAAGTCTACAGAGCCAATACCCAGAAACTCATGTAGCTGTAGTACAATACTTAAACTACTGAAAAATAGTTTTTCGGTTGTGTTTTGATCGGAGAGAATTCTAATACTGGCAGAACCTAACTCCTGAAAAGGATTCAAACCTGCAGCTCTTAACAGAAGCGTTTGCTTCTTGCAGATCAAGTATTCAGACTCTAAAGGAGTCTAAGATTAAAGTCATAGATTCATAGAATGGGCTGGGTTGGAAAGGACCTTAAAGATCATCTAGTTCCAACTCCCCTACCATGGGCAGGGTCATCGTCTGCTAGATCAGGTTGCTCAAAGCCCCATCCAATCTAATCTTGACCACTTCCAGGAGGACACTTACACAATTCTCTGGGCAACCTGTTTCAGTGCCTCACCACCCTCATAGCAAAGAAATGTCTTCCTAATTTCTAATCTAAATCTACTCTCAGTTTAAAGCGATTACCTCTAATCTTATCACTACACACCCTTGTAAGAAGTCCCACTCCAGCTTTCTTGTAGGTCTCCTTCAGATACTGGAAGGATGCTATAATGTCTCTTTGGAGCCTTCTCCAGACTAAACAATCTCATCTCTCTCAGCCTGTCCTCATAGGAGAGGTACTCCAGCCCTCTGATCATCTTTGTAGCCCTTCTCTAGTCTGTCTCCAACAGGTCCATGTCCTTCTTATATTGGGGGTCCCAGAGCTGAATGCAGTACTCCAAGTGGGGTCTCACCAGAGTGGAGTAGAGGAGGTCAATCACCTCTCGCAACCTGTTGGTGACTCTTCTCTTGATGCAGCCCAGGATGCAACTGGCTTTCTGGGCTGCATACGCACGTTGCTAGGTCATGTTGAGCTTCTCGACAACCAGCACCCCTAAGTCCTTCTCCTCAGAGCTGCTCTCAATTGACTCATTGCCCAGCCTGTATTTGTGCTTCGGATTGCCCCAAGCCATGTGCAGGAGCTTGCACTTGGTCTTGTGGATCTTCATAAGGTTGGCAAGGGCCCACCACATGGTGATCCTAGGAGTGGTAGCTGCAAGGGATACTTAAATATATGCAACACATATTTAACACAAAAATTAGGGATCTTGCAAAACCAAAAAAAGTGTGTCAAACTACTGTAGTTCCAATATTATCAATACTTACTATGAAAGTATTGGCATTGAATTATAAAACTGATTTACATGGTTATACAGAGACACTTTAAATTCAACATATGAAATAACTAAAAAAACCCCAAAACAACAAAACAAAAAACCCTAAAATGTTCTGCCAGATCATTACCTCATTCCTTTTACACTAAAAAACTGGAATACCCTGGACAGTAGGAAAAAAATAAAGGATTAGTAAGAAGGAAAGATTTTGCATGGATCCCTCTTGCCTTTAGTATTTTCAGTTCAAAGCCAGAGATTTAGAGCAGTTATCACAGAATCGCAGAATGTTAGGGATTGGAAGGGACCTCGAAAGATCATCTAGTCCAATCCCCCCGCCGGAGCAGGATCACCTAGACCACGTTGCACAGGAACGCATCCAGGCGGGCTTTAAACGTCTCCAGAGAAGGAGACTCCACAATCTCCCCGGGCAGCCTGTTCCAGTGCTGTCCCCCTCACCGTGAAGAAGTTTCTTCTCATATTTAGGTGGAACCTTCTGTGTTCCAGCTTGCAGCCATTGCCCCTTGTCCTATCATTAGATACCATCGAAAAGAGCCTAGTTCCATCCTCCTGACACCCTCCCTTAATGTATTTATAAACATTAATGAGGTCACCCCTCAGTCTCCTTTTTTCCAAGCTAAAGAGGCCCAGCTCCCTCAGCCTTTCTTCGTAAGGCAGATGTTCCACTCTAAGTGGAAAGACCCTAGCAGAAGTGTTTAAATAGACTTGAAGTATGCTATTTAGTGTAAATGTCTAGGTGTGAGAAAGGAAATTTGCAGGTTTGTGGGTTTTATTAGCTCTGTTCTCATGCCATGTTAAAGCAGTAAGATTATTCTAGCCTTACTTTGATCTTGAAGGCATCATGGCTGCATTTGAACAATGCTTAATCTGACCCAATCGGCCTGGTAAAACCAGAGCAGCTTGATATCACTGCATCTGCAGCATAGTTGCTTTACAAATCAGATAATCCACCCACAAATAACAAAGAATTGACTGTTTAAGGTATAGAGAAAGAAACTTTAGGTTGACCCTTTGTAATAGGAACTGAAGTGTTAGATTCTTTTGATAAACTACATACACACATCAGTTATATTTATTGAAAGGTACAGTAGAAAATAAGTGTGAAATTACATCAACTCTAAGTTTAGTATAAAGATCTTCACAAAAAGAGTGCTACTGATTTTCTTCTCTGAGGGAAAAAGCCCTGTTTAACAATAAAGAAAAAATACATTTTATCTTTTTAGATAATCTTTTATTAAGAACTTGAATGGATCTGTCTGCAACTTTTCTTTCCTCTGTGTAGCAATGCAGAAGCACAAACAGAGTGTTTCCTAGGCTCCTTATTTGTGTGCTATTCTAATACCACTCACACAAGCAATTTGTTTTAAGAGACATACTATTTGTAGCTTGACTACCACATTACACTTGTGTGAAGAAAATTGCAACACACAAACCCCCTTAACCTCTATTAGTCTTGAGCTGTATGGAATGCATTTTAAGCTGTCAGATCTTGTGTTCCACTGCTCTAAGATCAAGCCATATGTAATATTCATCAGTTTAAATAATGTCGTAGACAAACATTATTCAGAGCAACTTCCTCAAACACTGAAACAAGTAGCTGCTGTTGAGTATTATAATACCATTTGCTATCTATCTCAGCAACAGAGAGAGTTCATTACTGGATAAATTAGTTTCTAAGTTACTGATGCTGAGACACAAATAATTGGAATCAGCAGAACTGTTCGCAGGCATTTTTCTGCTGTGCTTTTACATATGGTATCTGCTTGAAATGGATAAAAATTTCATATTTCAGAAAACATTTTTCCTCCGTATATACATATTTCTATTGAATTTACTGCAAGCTGTATAATACCAACTTGATATTGTAAATGGAACTGAGGGGGACATAAATTTCCTTAGTACCTCCAAAATTTCTAATGACAACTCATTTGTTTTATGAAGCTGGTAGTTTTGCAAACACCACTATTTTGAATGAACAGTATAAATATGCTGTAGGCAGGTTCCGTACATGCTGCAGCACGTTATCAGGCAGTTAAATTAAAAGGGGTAACACACCAGAATAAGGTGTGGAGTTTTCCTTCAGTAAAAAATAGCCTTAAACAAACAATAATTGTACCTTGTCTAGAACGACAAACATATAGAATGAATGGTGTCTTGCCTTCATAGACGGAACTAGTTCCTGATACAACACTGCAAATTAGGGGCTTCTGCACTGGCACAACTGCTATGTTTCCTTTGATTAGGTAAGGACTCCTGTCTCCTAATAATTCACAGTTACTATGCTGATCTAGAAGCTTTAAACACAAGGTCAATGCAAAATCAGCTGGAACTACTGTCCAGGCTAATGAATGCTGCTATACTTCAGTGGAGCAGCCGCTCCCATGTCTCCTCAGTTTAGCCGGAGTTAAGAAGCCATGGTGGGTAGAATAAGCTTGGGGGCAAGAAGCAAAAAAATTCTAAAAAGTTGCAACATCTTTTTAAATCACTGTAAGAAGAAAAACTTATGTGACTACCTGTATTATCTCCCACATCAAAATCAAATACATACATGATAAAAGCTATGAAATCTGCTAAAACTGATATTCTAAACAAGTTCTGTTTTTTCATAACTGCTGTCTGCCTACTCAACACTTTTTAACTTCTATTACACTTTCATTGCGAAATAGCTAAGATATTGAATTTTTACAATGAACCAAATTATAACTTAGTAGCTATCTGATGGCATTAATCCTATTTTTCTTATTTCATTGTTATTAAATATTTACCATCTGCTTCTGGAATTTTACACTGCCATTTTTCAGAACCTCCCACTGTTTTGCACTGTGCATGAGTTTGGAAGGAAGCAGTAATGGCTAGTATTTGTCTTGATATATATACAAATTTTCTCAATACATTCAGTGGTACTATACTCTCTCCGTTCTGGAAACGGAATAGAGGCTTTATGGAAACGGAATAGAGGCTTTATGTAACACAGAAGTTACATATCTCACCTCATTCTGCCTATAAAGTGCCAGAATGCACTGAGGATAGGAGGCTATCCACAACTGAACATCAGGTTTTGGAAAATATAAAATACGTTCTCATCCCCACAAAAGAATTATTTTATTAGAAATAGTTGCTAATAACTTCTAGATATGTTTGAAATACCATATGCTCTAGATTTTTTACATCTCACTTCAGTCACAGCAGTGATGAAGAAAGGTACCTAAATGGGCTGTAACCATATTGTAGAAGTCATATGAAAATAAGATAGACTTCTTCCATTCATTGTTCTGGTAAAATATGACCAAAAGCACATTAAATCCACAAGCAGTTCTTCAAGTTTGGATCTAGCCACTTAGGCAGTAAGGCATGAACCATTCCTTCACATTAAGACTATTAGCATATGTAACTCTCAAGATAGGCTTCTATTTTAATTCTTTGACTGAATAAAAGTGCTGCATACTGAGTATTTTTCTCAGGATAACAATCTTAGTAGCTACTTGACTATATTCAATCTGCTTTTGCAGCTCCATTGGCATTAAATATTTACCTTCCACTTCTGAAAATTCAACATCTTAATGAACACCTTCAAGTTTTCACTGCTAACTCCCACTGTATTACATCATACAATTTGAAAGTAGTAAGTAGTAAAAGTTAATGTTTCTCCATTACATGGAAAATTATATTCATATCAGATAGGCTGATGTAGAAATGGTACTTTTCATATAATTAGGTCTCAAGTGAGTTTAAAACACATAAAAAATTCCTACAGAAAATCAAAATGACAGAACGACATATTAAAAAAAATTTCTTCCCAGTTTTAAAATGCATGACACAATTTTTACGTTAAAGTAGTTTCAATTTTGGTCATTTCATAGTAGCCATTGTGAAGGAATAACCAGGTCAAGGATCCCCTTTACTGTCTTCAGTTGATAACCTGTGGTAACGTCACTTTCAGAGAAAGGGGCTTCTGCATTTACCAAGTAGATGAAAGGGGAGTAGATGCGAAACATACTGAACAAATGCCACTCCTCACACCATGTACAGCTTTTCCACTCACAAAAAGTTACTTCAGGCTACACCTAGATTTTTTTTTATTGTCTTACTGAACCAGAGGGTTAGAGGTGATTTACACAGACAGAGCCCAAGAAACAGAATAGAGCTCAAGCCGGTTGAAGATTTCAAAACCCCGTGAAAAATAAACAAACAAATAGAACTGGAATTTCAGGACAAATGTCACAGACAAATAACAGAATGCTATTCATTCAGTATGTGAAAATATTGTGTGTATTAAGAGACAAAAAGTAGCCTACAATAGAGATGGTTCTGCTTTAATTTTTGTTTTCTTGCACTATGGCAGTAAACATGTACAAACAAATACACATTCCAGATGGCTAAGGCAAACATACTCATTCCTAATAGATTCAAGACATGGTTTAATATCAACTTCAGTCTTGCAGAAGCAGAATTATCCCTGCAATACTGCCAAGGTCAGTGAAAGCATAAGTTGCCTGCTGTGCAAGTATCATTGCACCATCCAGAACGGCCCAGGAGATGTATGCTAGGTAAGTGTCCCTTGTTCACTTTAAGCCACCTCTGTTGATAAATTGTGCTTGTGTAGACATTAGAAAGACTTTAACTAATGCACAATTACATGGAAATTGAACAATAATTGGGCATAACTAGTTCATAAACAGACAACATATACACCATGGTTTTATGTTAAATCTTGCCATCTGTTGCATGTGTTGTAAGTAGAAAAGTCAAAGAAAAGGAGCTCATTTTTCCCTTACAGTGATCAAACTCCTTTGAATTCTTCTATCTCCTTTCAGATTGTAATAACATAGAAGTTCGTTGACTTAAGGCCATTTTTCAAGTTTCTGACAGCCAAGAAACAATGAAAAATAGGATTATCATCTGAAAGGATGCCAAGCATTTGAAAACAATTTAAAAAAATAAATGCTTCTTTTCTTCTGAAGTATTTGATTCAGATTTTTTTCCAAACCTGTTTCATACAATATCACCCGCTACATTAAGAAACAAGTATGTCATAAAATTCTTACTAGCATTTATCTGGTGGCAGAAAAAGAATTTTCTATTAAGCAGACAAATACAAAAAGATAAGTTAGTTTCCAAGGCTCCCATATTCAAGAAGACAAAAATAGTACAGTGTTTCCTTATATCCTTTTCATTACTCTTTTTTTTTTTAAATTACTGATTATCAGAAAGTTACAGTCCCATTAGGCTAACCTAACAATAAACACCAAATCTATTTACAACTTCATACAACACTAATTTTCTGAAGATGAGCATCTTACCATGGCTTTCCCATACTTCGGAATTACTTCAAAATTCTTCACTAAACACATAAATATTTATATAATATGGGCTCATATATATGTATATGTATGTGTACACACACAAATACATACACATACAGTAAAAGTAACTATCATGAATGCAAGTGGCTGCATGTAAAAGTGATGCAGGCAGGCATGTTTCCTTTACCCTTTCCTTCTGGCAGATGTCTGGGAAAAATCAAGTCAGATGGAGGGAAAAGCACAGGAAAAAATATTATTAAATTTTACATGAATGTCACAGACTAGAGCTTTAAGCTGAGCATTCAAGAATGAGATGTTCAGGCTGCCATATATCTGCCTTTGACTATACCTTTCATTACTTATTAGTAAATAAAAAGCAAATAGAATTATAAAGAATTACAAACTGACAAAGAACATTATTGTACCAATAAGTATTTGAATAACATCCTCAATATTCACAGTTTTGCACCTGCCACGCTGGGCTAAATGAATCTAATTTTAAGTCTCACAGCTAGGCATTACTAACAGGCAAGCCTACCTGTCTACAGAACCAGATTGTATTCACAGTCTCTGTTTTTGGTGTCTACTTCTCCAGTAACTCATCAGTGAAAAGTTGTAAACAAAACCATCTGCTGGTGTCAATACTTTTTCCTAACCAGGTAATCACTTTCTCTGCATTAGTTGTTGCTCATTTCCTTCCAATGTAACTTTTCATGGGGACTGAGGGGCTTAGGATGGGAAGTTTCGGCTTCCAACTTCTTTTACAGACAGTAAAACCATGTTTTAGGGAAGGAAATCTACCAAGACTTTTCTATTTACAACTAGTTAAACAAGCTATTAAGAGTACAATGCTGAAGTTTTATAGGCCTTGGTTTCACAAGATGAGCTCAGTCTCTTCAGGCTTGTGACCGTACTGTAGCCTGAAATGACTCATGGCCCTGGTCTATACTAGCAGATTGATTTATGAAGTGCTATAACACAGCTGCACTCTTATTAAGTCAGAACAGAATTTTCAATCATGCTAATCCATCTTTATTGATCAACTTTGGTTTCTGAAATAAAATAGTTTCCTCTAAGAGTAACCAAGAGATTTATATAAGAGTACACAATATCATCCTTAAGGAAAACTTGGTATTTTTAACACTATCACTTACCAATAACATAAACAATGTCTTCCATCTAACTTTTCCTAACCAGACTGGAGGACTACATGCTTGAGGCATACTTGAACTTTAGGCTAGCTTCGTTTTTTCCAAGATGTTTGAAACTGACACATTACACATGTCTATCTACAAAGATATTGAAGTCTGTTATCACATTCACATTCCACAAAAAATGAATAATAAAACAGATCACGCTTAAAGTTCTTTTAAAGTCAGTACCTGCTATAGCCTCAACCAACAGCTAAGGAGGCACAGTCTGCGCAGCATGATACATTTTTATCAAGTTGTCCGGACAGCACAAATGGTTATGCAGTGAACTGTTTATACACATACATATACATAAAAAGCTGTCTGAAAAAAGGATCTCACAGATAAAAGAGTATCTAGGTGAACTGCTGTTCTGGAGAACAGCAGATGCCTCTTCTGGAGAACAGCAGGCAGAACTACAAGTACTTACACCCTATTTCAGTCATCAATGCTACTATAAGAATTTCTAGTCAAAAATTACTTCAGTTATCACCTTCTAATATCTGAATATTAACTTTCTAGTAGGTCAGTTGGATGGAAGGAGGGGGGAATGTAGTACTTTCTGTTAAAAGAAAACAGAATATTCCTATAACAGCTCCATAAGGCTTAATATACGTAAGCATAACATATTTTACTTCATAACATTTTCGTTGTGCCAGCAAAGCTGCTCCTAAAATATATTTTACTAAGAAATATCTTCAAGGCATCGGGTTCCTTGTGGTATAATTCATACACTTCAAAAGAATTACATACAGGATGAATGTGGTCTGCAGTATCTGCCACTGGCATTGTTTATCTCCAGGTGGAATTGAATTCCCTGAACTCTGAAGAGCAACATAACAGTAAAGCAACATATGTGGAATCAGGTCATTTGACCTCCACCTGTATTCTAAATGATAATTCATCAGGAAATTATTTTAAGGAAACCTTTAAAATTACTAGATGCTCAAATTAGATGTATTTTCTGTGCTATAAACATGAATTTTAATAGTTTTGAAAAACTAAAAATGTCACTTCTTTCATGCTTTATTATTGTTTTATCATTTCACATCTTAGGCTTTCCTGCTTACTATTTTCTAAAACATCTTAATGTGTGTAAATATGGGAAAACATACCATAATGTTAATATTTGCTATTTTTATTAAGACTTTTAAAAATAAATACTTAATATAAATTCATATACTCTTCCTAAAAAGTCTATTTATTCTTCCCAGAAGAGAGTAGAAGTTATAGATAGGCAAGACCGCATTACTGTTGTGGTCAGTTTCCAGAGATCAGGTAAAACTGTAATTTTCCAAATCCATGTCAATAATTCTTACTAGTTACTTTTATGAATAACAAAGACATTTATGAACTCAGGATTTCATGAAAAAGAAGACTGCGTCAAGAAATTACTGCAATTCTCACTTCTATTTTTAATCAGCAACTAAATTAATGGCAACACTAATTTTTTAACTGCCACATTCATATTCTGGTAATGAAACACTTGACAAAGGGAGACATGCTGAAAACAGAATCACACATTATGGCTAGGAACAACTTCATAGTTTGCTTCCAGAAAAATAAGGAGGTGCAGTTGCCAGAGATGGATTCTTCATACTTCTGTGAGGCCCATTGCTTGACATTGAGTCATACCCACAGAAAACAATGTAAATACCAGATCCAGGGAAAGAGAGGAGATAATAGTTTCAGGTAAGACTTTCAGTGAAAATAACCCTTGACCTATGTGCAAAATACAAGGCAGTCAGTCTTCACTCTCTTCCTGACAAGATCACGGGACTCCTGAAGACTCCACTAAGGCATATGGAAAATTAAGTAATTTGTGGCAAGCAACGTGGGTTCACCAAGGACAAATTATGCCTGACAAATTTGGTGGCCTTTTAAAATGGAGTTACAATGTCGGTAGATAAGGGGAAAGCAACTGACACCATCTACCTGGACTTGTGCAAAGTGTTTGACACTGTCTCATATGACATTCTGGTCTCTAAATTGGAAAAACATGGATTTGATGGATGAACCACTCAGTGGATAAGGAACTGGCTGTATGGTCGCACTCAAAGATTGGTATTTGTACTGGGACAAGTGCTATTTAACATCTTTGTCAGTGACAAAGCACAAATACAAGCCGGGTGGAGTATGGATTGAGAGCAGTCCTGAGGAAAAGGACTTGGGGGTGCTGGTTTATGAAAAGTTTGATATGAGTCAGCAAAGTGTGAGTGCAGCCCAGGAAGACAACCATAAAAAGAAGGGTGGCCAGCAGGTCGAGGGAGGTGATTCTGCCCCTCTACTCTGCTCTTGTAAGACCCCACCTGTAGTACTGGGCCCAGCTTTGGAGCCCCCAGTACAAGAGGGACATGGACCTGTTGGACCAGGGCCAGAGCGAAGGCTACAAAAATGATCAGAGGACTAGAACACCTCTCCTATGAGGACAGGCTGAGAGAATTGGGGTTGTGCAGCCTGGAGAAGAGGAGGCCTTATTGTGGTCTACCAGTATCTGAAGGGGGCCTACAAGGAAGATGGGGAGGGACTTTTTACAAAGGCCTGTAGTGATAGGAAGAGGGGTAATGGGTTCAAACTGGAAAGGGGGAGATTTAGATTAGATGAAATGAAGAAGGTCTTCATTCTGAGGGTGGCAAGACACTGACACAGGTTGCATAGCGAAGCTGCAGATGCTCCATCACTGGATGTATTCAAAGCCAGGCTGGATGGGGCTTTGAGAAACCAGGTCTGAGGAAAGGCATTCCTGCCCACGGCAGGGGGGTTGGAACTAGATGATCTTTAAGGTCCCTTCCAACCCAAACCATTGTATGACTCTATGATCTGAAAGCAGAAAGCAGTAGACTATCACACTTGTAACACAGAATTTCCCCCTGAAACAACCTGAAGATTAATAAATAAAACCTGTTTGAAACAGAAGCAGAGGAGATTGAATGAAAAAGAAATGTATCTTAGTTCCTAAGAAACTATTTCAGAAGGGATGACTGGCAGACATGAAGAGTGGTAAGCTTGGAAGCTGCTTCACTGGGAACAGAGGGGGAAAGTACACTTTCTTAGGACAGGAAAAAAAAAGAAGTTTAATTGTGCAACAGAAACATCAGAACATTTTCACAAAAAATGAGTAGGTCAGATCACAAGAAGTCTTGATAGTAAGAGCAGGTCCTTGGTCTTGTTCATTTCATAATGATTTACTTCCCTCAAGGGTAAATTGTTGGGGTTTTTGGTTTATTTTCTTAAAGAAGGAAATAATAGTCATAGTTTTTTATTTTTAGTCTTTGTTTTCTCCTTTGATGACTTTTAAGGAATAAATATTTAGGGTTTAAAATTATTCTGAGTTGGACACACTAAAGACCACTAGATACTATCTGAAATATTTTCATTTATGTCCTCCTCCAGCTCTAACCTGTTAATTAAAAAGAGGGGGGAGAAACCCCTAAAATCCCAAACCAAACCCAAAATCAGATTTGGTTTTACATATTAATTTCTGTTTATGACTGGCCAAAGGAAACTAAAGTCTTTGTTTTACTGGTTGTAACACATGCAGGCGTGGGGTGGGGGCTACAAACCCAAGAAGTTCGGGTTTTGTTTTCAACACAAGGCTGTTGTTTCCAAAGTTAGATAAGAATGCAATCAAAACACGCTAAGAACTGGGTGAGGGGTTCTGCTTGTTCGCTTTTCTAGAAGTCAAAATTCTCTCCCATTGCTAACAGAGGGACATGAAGCTTCCAGCCCATGTGCTGTTGTGCACAGCATCGTGCAAACCTTTCACTCAGCCTGTAATCCCCACTTGGAGTCTACTGCTTTAAAGAACCAGCGTATGACATATTTTAACTCTCCTTAGAGAAACAAGAATGACAAGGAGGGGTGAATAGCTTTTGACTAGCATCATCAACTCCAGTGACTACAGTTTGCAGTTATCATGAAAAACATGATCTCGAAAGGGTGCTATGATTTTAGCCATGCCAATACTTCAGGGCGCTTCCTCTCACAGCTTCAGTCACTCCTCTGAGCACTCCAGCACTGCATGAACAATCCAAACTCACATCAAAACAACAGCATCAGAGTGCCTCACAGCAGTAGAAAACCAATAGTGCTGAATGACTTATTCTTCAACAGTAATTGCAAAATCATTTTAAAATTAGATCAGAATTGCTGCAGCTATTCTTCAGTTTCTCTGATTCTCTTTATTCAATTCCTGTGGTTACCCAGGAAGCATTAGAGTAATAACAGACATACGGATTGAAATCAGTGAGGTTTTCTTCAGATTCTACTGGGGGCAAAACTAACTAAATATGCTTAGCAGATGTAGCTGATATAGTGTCACCATATCTGGATATAACTTCTTAAACCTCAGCGTAAATCTCTGGAAACAGAATTAAAAGTAGCCCTAAGGACTGAGTATGAAAGTTATTCAAATACAAACATGTACTGCATTTGCAGCGCAACTCAGACTTCACAATTACCAAAAAACCTTTCAGTCAAAGTACATCCCCAAACATGTCTGACAAGACTTTATTCACCATCACCACTGTGTGAAAACTTTTTTTTTTTTAAAAAGTACTTCGTTGTTCACACAAACTAAGCTTATGTACAGAAATAATCACTCAGCTATATGGAGAGCATACCAAATATTTACACTGTGTTAAACAATTTCCTCTGGGTGACAGTTGTGGTCAGTGAACTACAATAGCTAATCTGCTATGAAGATTGTTTATGCCCCAATGGGTCATGAGCTGACTACTAGTCCTCCAGTAGAACTGTATAGAAACAGAAGAGCAGCTGCTACCACGGGAAAAAAGCATTCCTTCAGTGAACAAAAAGCATGTGTTTTCCTGAGAAACAGTCTCTAACTTTAAATATATCTGATATTCCATCAGAACTCTATCTTTAAAAGTAACAGACAATTTTTCCTGCTGCTATATTTCTCATTTAAGTATTACACAAGATTGTATTTTATGTTGTTTAGACATTATTTTATACTACTGCTAAACAATAAAAAATCTGATGCTGCTACTCTAGAATTAGAAATGTTCCCTTTCCACCCCTGCAAAAGAAGATATTCAAATACCAATTTCTTCTTTCCATAAAAGATTATAGAAATGTAGCTTAAAATCTGGTAGAATACTTTAAAAGTTGTATACATTTTTCACATATAGAAATAAATCAAGGCTATGACTTAAAATTTCTCAGCCATTGTCTCTTGTATATGAAATTTAGCTATTTGTAAAGTATTCCTCCCACCAACAAAACCTTATGAAGAGCAATAGAAAAGTTATTAAAAGAACAGAAGTTCAATGAACACTATCTAGTTCATTTTTGCAGCTCATTGATTATTTTCACTCTGTAATCTTAAGACAAGATTTTGGTTAGTCAAGATGTGCATATCTGTAGAGATGCTAACTTCAGTAGAAGTCTCTTCTGATGCAATCCATGCAAGTTGTCTCCATTTAGGACTCAGGGCAACCCCCACGGAGCAGAATTAGTTTCACCCCTCTTCCCCCTCCCCTCTTCCCTCCCAGGGGAGGAAGGAAGGCCTCACACAAAGTTGGAAAATTAAGATCACAACTTTGAACAGGGAGTAACAAAAGCAATATCAGAGGAAGGGAAATATACAGAAGTAACAAGGGAAGGTATATATACAAATATATACAATGCCAATCCTCGGATGCCACTGGATTTCTCCCAAGCCACGTGGAGTTGTAGCAGCCACAGAGCCATCCGGAGCCAGCAGCAATCCCAGGGAGGAGGGGGCGAGGGGAACTTCCTGTGTCCTTTTATAGAGTGTGGCAGGAAGGGGAGTGGAATAGCCGCTCCACCTGTCCCTCCCCTTCTCCAAACCTTAAACCACAACACAAGTCCTCCTATCAAGTACGTAGCAGAGCTTTGCAGAGCTGACTGCAGAATACCAATCAAGTAAAACTCACTGGCTGAGATTTGTGGCAACACAATACTCTTAAAACAAAAAGCAAAACTTCAGTCAGACCTAGGTCTGAGGATAGAAGTTCAGTAAACACTCCTCATGTTATTTATGACAGTAATTAAAGACATTCTATTCTCTCAAAGTAATCACATACATGTCCTGCTTATCTTCCATTAATGAATAAAATAAATCGGAAATATATCAACCAAAAAACACCATTAAGAAGAGGATCCATGAAAAGAAACTTAAAAAACAAACCGAGTATCGAAAGAGGATCTATCACTTTTATACTCCACTGAAATAAAAAAGATTACATAGCTTCATCTCTGTACTCAGGTAGTTTTTTGAGTTATCACTCCCACCACATTTCATCCCATTCCTTAAGGTTTCCATTACTTCATGTCTACTTAATTTGTAAAACTCATTATTTTCTACCTAAGATACTTTAAGATTTTTCAAGACAAAGCAAAACCAACAGACATAAAAAGACTAAGTGCTGATAATCTGTAAAGTAAATCTAATGTTTAGAAATACAATTTAAGAGTCATTTGTGACCTAAACTGCTATCAATAATATTTTTAGCAGCTTCAATTAATATCTCTAGCCACAGCCTGAACACAGATAATTTTGAGCATGACTGTACCTAGAATCTTCCTGTGTTCTGACTTGGGATGACTTGTCATACACTTGTCACACACTGTTCTTTTCTTCTATTAAATTGCTAGACACACAATTCAGGTCATGGATTACCACAAATCCACACTTCTAAACTTCAAGAGTATTCTCACTGAGTTACAATATCTGAGACATAATCTTTGCTAACACCTCTCCACTTTCAATGGAACGCAAAACCATTAGGGAAAACAGCAGAATTAACCCTTGCCCTAGCTTTAAGACCTATTTGGACACTTTCCTGGGAATATAAAGATCAAAGATTTTTTTTTCTTAATAAATTTTACACCAAGCATTCATTGAAACAAGGACTGAGATCCAGGTGTCCTAGGCAAAACCACTAACTTTTCTCTCTGAAACAATAATCTTTAAAAATAAATCAGTGTAATAAGGACCATGTAGATTAGCTGCGAAGATGGTGTTAGTCCTAGCAAACTGCAGTACACCCAAACGATACAAATAAAATGCATGATTTCTTCCCATTTGCATGGTAAGTTTTAAGAAATAGTATTGCAAAGAATTTCTCAAGTATTTTTTAAACAGCAGCATAGTTGTAATCCTTGTTAACTGAGCATTTTTTGTTGCTTTACAGAAATGGCAGCAAGTCATCACTTATATCAATGCTAGCTAAGACTTAAAAATCCTTAGGCCAATTTACTATGGCATTATCTTCATCGACCTCAATAGGAACTGTGAGGATTTACTGTACAGAACATGGCAAATACCATTTCCAAGTTGCTGTCCTCAGATCACTTTTGTCAGTGAGGATAATAATAAACTCTCTGATTCACAGGAATCTATTTTCTCAATTACTTTGTTTTCATTTCTGAAATAATTTGGTAATAATAAGGTCTAATTCAAAGTCTACTGAGGTTCACAGGCCTCTCCATTCTGTTCTACTAGGTGGTTTTAACAATAGTCTCAACATGCAGTCTATTAATGCTAATGTCGGTGGACTTAGTTCAGCAAGTTTCATAAACATAAAACAAATTTTAAAAATAACTAGTTCCCTCAGTGATTGAACACCTTCAAGCAAGTACATTATTAGGTGAATCTGACTTGGAATATGGATGAAGTACTATGTTCAGTGTTGAATATTCCACAGCCTGTAATACTGGACACCATCACGCAACTGATTCCAACTCATCTCTGCCACTACATCAGTCTGCATGTGGGCCAGACCAGGTCCTTCTTCTAAAGCCAGGTCCCTTACTGGGATGCTTGGGAAAGTAGAGCACATGATATTGCCATATGATATAGTACAGACCAGGAAAATCAGCAACAAACAAGAAAATAAAGAAGTTAATGATTACACAAAACTTACATAAGCAGTAATAAATACTTAGTAGAATTTGTTAGAATTGTTAGGTCAATTCACTTGGGTTTCATTTTGAAAAGTGTAAATGAGAAATTTCACAGGTTTTAACATGCTTTATTTCTTCCTGAGGAGAAAGACTAAAGCCATTTGTTTCTTGTTTCGGTGTTTATGTTAAAACTTTTCAATGCTCTACAACAACTCTTTTTATGTATCAAAACACTTACCTTTTTAAAATAAAATAATTATAAAGGGGGAAACCGCTTAAGCAAAATCCTTTGATACATGAAAATAAACCATAATGCTTTTTCTTCATGGAGATTTTCAGTTTGTTTTCATTCCAAATCTCAAAACAAAGCCTGATTTGGAAATCTTGCAAAAGTCTTGGTGAAATACATTTGTTTTTTGTTAGTGCTCAGATGAGATTTGGAAACAAAAACATTTTGTGAATATTGTGTCATTTTATATTATTGTAAACAGGCACTTCATTGTAAAATGAATATTGTAAAATGTCACTTCATTTAATTACATTTAACCATTATCTCAGGATTACTCTTGTGGAGACTTTATCAAGACGTATCTGTTACTATATATATTGTAATCCCTTTTTTTTAAAAAAAAGTAATCCATGACACTTTATCATAGCTATTGATAGCTATTGCCCTGGCAGAATAATAGGCTCTTACTAGAGGTCTTCACACATTTCTTGGGAGCTTACACCCTCTCCACTCATCACAATTTCACTTAAGCTCAGATTTGGATATTTACAGGCACAAACAGCTTCACTGAAAGATATATTACCAAGAGACATAATAATTCACTGTGAGCAAGGACTGTGTAACGTGTTACAAGAAATACTTTGTATGGAAGTATTACTTTGTAAAACTTCAGGACATGTAAAAAAGCAAACTCTAGTTAGTTGAGCAGCAACAACAGTTATCCCCGCTTTTAAATGATTATTTTTTTTTAGTCAAAGTTTACTCTTTGGTACATGAATAATTCATATTCTAAATTGATATAAATTGATTGATTTATTCAAAGAAATATAAAGTAGTCATCAGGAAGCAGAAATTTAAACCCCAAAACTCTTAAGTTTATCTTTTTTGAAAAAAATCTCTTTCATTGCACTATTAGTATATAGTAAATCAAGGAAAAAAAAAAACCAAAAGTCATGGTCTAACATTTCTCCAAATCTGAAACACTTCCAAAAGTGATGGCAATCTCACTTCCCATTCTAAACAAACACGTCAATTAGAGACTATGTATTTGGATAGGAGAAGACATTTTTAAATGAGCAAATAGTTTCATTTTTAATAGCTCCACCCTCCATCATAATGAAGCAGTGAAAAATCTCAAAAGCTCAACTGAGCTCTGTCAGGCTATGACAAATGGAGATATACAAACTATTTTTCTTTCTATTGGTAGATACAAATGAAATGAGGTCCTACTCTTGTGAAACACTATTCACATTCTAAATGGAGCATAGTATTCCCAATTCCCATTGACTTCAAGTGCTCATGTTAAGTATTATTTGTTGCACAGAAACATTTTTCAGTCTCAGGAGGTTTCAGCTCCACTCACAGGAATAATATCCATTTTCCTATGCAACTGATAGATTCAGGGAGAACTGTTCTTCATGCAAATTAGGTTACAACATGAGTAGAACTAACCAAAAACAAATGTATAAGAAGTAATAGAAAGCTTCCCTTCCACCGCCAATTCAAGTATCTGGGTGGGGAAATGATTCTATTCCCTGGGTGAACTGCTGTTTGTAATTGAGCTGCTGTAAAAAAGTTAACACAAACTCTAGAGGTTCAGGTCACATGCAGAAGATTCTCAAAGTTCTATTTCAGGAACTGTTTTATTTCAGAGCAATGACGAAAAAAAAGCAACTTAAAAATATACTCAAGCTCCCCTTAGTAACAGTAGCAGTTCTGCCTCTTTTCATCTCATTGCAATTGTTGCTGGCTTGGAAGCAGCAAATTGAAAATACAAAAACAAAATCACATGCACATTGCTGATAAATACCACAATCCCTAAGATATCCAGTCCATTTCCACGTAACCTGATGGACACTCCAGCTCCCTTTAGCTACCACAGGATCATAGTTCTAAAATACAAGTAAATGCACTTGAAACCATAGTCTATTATATTTCTAATCAGTACCCCCCCACACACACTTATCTCACTCTAGAAAGGGGAGGGGGAGAAAAAAATTTTGTTGTCTTTGGAAGGATCTACAATATTCAGTGGCAAACAGAGGTAACTAAACTGTCCGTAAGAAGTTAAAACATTAACCTTAGCCCATCCTGCCACCACCACTCCATCAGAAGTAGCTCAACCTACATAAAGTGGAGATTTAATAAATAGAAGAATTGCAGAATATATGTTACATACTTGCTTTGACAAGCTCCTTTTCCTTACTAGTTCCACTGATACCTAGTATAACTTTCCTCACAGCACGTAAATGAGATGTCTTATTCAAATAAGCATGGCTAAATACAGAACTATTTAATTAGGGATAGATTCTACCCAGTAAAAGTTGGTGAGGAAGGCTTAAAGATGATTCTTTGCACAAAGGCTATGAAGAAATGCAATCCAACACTACATTCTTAATGCTTTTTATCTGTTTCCAGTGCAGGTGTGCCCTAATTGGCATACTAAGTTCAATTAAGAGACCGGGAAACATGCCTGCCTCCAATTAAAACACACAAGGAAGGGTATACCTCATCTCCTTGTATCCTCTCTGCCCAGTACTGAAGAATACAAACATTCTTTTCAAAGTGGGGGAAAAAGAAAAAAAATAACAAAGAAAACCAAAAAGGGGAGCAAAAGAAAAACAAATTCCAAGAGAAAGTTTAAAACTATGTTGAATCACAGAATACCAGTTAAAAATGAAATTATCTTTCAACAAACTATTTCTTCTATTGTACTAATGATTAATTTCTCATGGAGAGTATTTATCAATTTATTTTTACTACATTATATACCAGTGTATGTGTAATTGAGCTCAATAATGGAAAACTGTCATTTCATTTGACTTACCGGTCCATTAACATGGCTTGCTTCATGGTTTCAAGAACCACAAAAAGTGTTTTTCAGATGTTCCCTCTCTGCTCCCAAGGGTTCCTTCTTTACTTGTACATTTCC
Organism: Brachypteracias leptosomus; assembly: GCA_013401335.1. NCBI lineage: Eukaryota > Metazoa > Chordata > Aves > Coraciiformes > Brachypteraciidae > Brachypteracias > Brachypteracias leptosomus. Next base: position 1,338 of record VYZX01008050.1, on the reverse strand, counting down.
ATGTATATAATATTTCCATGTATATATTATAGAAGTTAATATAGATATGGCTGTATTTTCTCATTGCTATGACCACAATAATTTCTAAAATATTCATATATAATTACCATCAAAGTAAAACAATACGTATTGGCCCAAACAGACTTCTACAAGTGCACACAGTACTGGGAAGAAGACATCCTTTATCCATCAGGATAAAGTTTGGTAGAAATGTCACCTAACAGCAATTCATGGGTACTTTTCAAATGTCTAACTACTAAATTCACATACAGTCTGTATGCACCTGATCCTGAACTGTTTAAAATTTCAGGTTTAAACTATCCCTGGCATATATATAGCTTGGTCACCATCACTGAAATATTCAGGAGTAGTTCTCAAGAGAGGCTTTTTTAAGTGACCTGTATTGGATGCAGTCTGGAGTGATGCTTATCATAAATTAATTATTGACTACAATACATTTGGATGCATTTAGCATGTCTTTCTTCCTTGTGTTACACATTGATATGCATTTGTATGCTTTAGACTCCAGGTGTAAGATATTTTTTGAGAAATGGATAGTATAACACAAAAGAGAAGCACTGCCTGTGCTATGGGACGGGAATTTATTTCCTGAATTTCTGCAGGTTTCATCAGTGGGTTCAAACTGTAATAGACCT
>VYZX01008049.1:190-26804 GCA_013401335.1 Brachypteracias leptosomus | reverse complement strand
CAGACAGACCCACTACAGATAGGCACTTGTTACCTGCTGCAATATCTAATTATGAACACAGTTCTCCTCCCACAGAGTGCTGGAGACTTTTGAACAAATTATGCTTTAACACTGGCATGAAGTGAGCTACAAACAGAATTGGTTTCAGAGTTTTGCAAGGGAAAAATAAAGCCATTTTTATTGCTGCTGTTTCTTATGTTGTTGTTCACTGATGCTAAATGTCAGGTATGAAAAGTTGCCATGGCCTATTAACAGTTTAATTAGAATTGCAAAGATATCTTTTAATTGTGCTCCTATTTCAGACAGCTGCAAAAGTCTGCTACAGATCCAAATGAAATAAGAAATAAAGTAAAATCAAACTATTTTAAATACATTCTTCAAAGCTGATGTATTAAAGTAAAAATACACTGATTGATTCTTAACTGGAACATTTTAAAGAACAACACATACATAGAAAAAGAAGATTATCAAATATCATGGCACAGCTGAAAAGAAACAGGTTAGTACCACATTGGTTTCAGAACAGGCTAATTTGATCAGAACTAAACTAATAGCTTTGAATTTCTGCAGCAAGTACAGTTTAAAAAGTCAGATTAATCTCACTGAATTCAAGCTTGTATTGTACTTGCTCTCAAAGTTACATATTGCTGAGGCTACTTGTGAGTCATTAATTCCAATTCAGCTTATAAGTTAAATATAAAATCCAAATACTTGAGAGCTGGGACATTATTTCAATTTGGAAAAGAAATTAGTTTTCCATTCTACAATATCCTGTGAAATAGATTGTACTCATGCCAGTAACTATAGTGAACACAGGAAGTAAAAGCATCATTTTGTGCATCCCGGTTGCGTACCTCCAGTTTTCCATCCATTTACAGGGCAGGATGGGCTGTTTTGGTCTGTATTAGAAGTAGAGGACCAAGTAGTAGCATTCTCAGAATCTCAAGCATTCCGCATGCCAAAATGTGGGTTTGCCTCCAAGCAGTGTGGATACTGGATAAGTCCAGACTTGAGAAAGGGCTGAGACCTATGCTTGAAAGCCATGTAGACATAGTCAGAAGTAGGCTGCTTTGATTCCTCAGGTAAGTGAATTAGTATTATACATTTTTTAGTATTTATATCTTTCTATTTGTTCTCTCAGGTCATTAACAATATCCTGCAATGAGTCACAATGGGAGGCATAACGCTATCTGTACTTCATGGTATGATTTTACTTAACTGTGCTAACAGATTTGAGTGGAGATGGACAGTTTTTAAGCTCCAGTTACAGGTAAGAGGCTTTTTGTCTATTTAGGAAGGATTCATTAAAGATAATTTTATGGCAGGAAATTTTAAAATTTTATTAAAATATAGCTTTTATTTCTATATGCATGATCATGGTATGACTGTTTAGTTTAAAAACAAAAAAAAATAAAGGATGCACGTATGGGTGTGAAGATCTCTGAAGAATTGTTCCAAGTTGCTGGTTCTGTCTAAAGACAGACAAAATAGGGAAAATTGTTTGTGAAAGAAGCAAATCCTAAAGCGGGTCCTAACCTCTGCTTGCAAGCTGAGAAGGTCAGTTTTCAATGAGACAAGGCAGCCTGTCTACAGAGCAACTTAGGGACAGATTTTGAAAAACTGCCAGAGAATATGCAGTAGATTGAAGAAACTCACAGAAATCATAGTGAAACCTTTCTGGGTAGACAGGATTCTACATTTTCACACCTGTCAGTGTGCTCAGAACAGTGCTATGCCCAAAAGGTGGTAAATGCATTGCTATTATATGAAAAAGGCTCTCCACTTGCTGAGAAAGTGGGTCTCTAACTTGTGATTGGCCCTCATCTCACTTTTCTAACTTAAGTACAGATTCTTAACGTGATTGGTGCACTTGCTACTGATAACAGTCCCTAAATCTATCTGGTCTTCTTCCAGCAACTCAATTTTAGCGAAACTACTGGTGAAATGACTCATGGCTCATGGAGCAGAACTTCTGTGGAGGGAAGGACAGGCCTGGCTTCACTTTCTACTGAAAACAGCCTTTCAAAGTCATTTGTCCAAGAATCATTTGGGAGTATTGTCTCTTATTACAAACACACAGATGTTATGACTGGAAATTAATTTTGTAGCTTTGTTTGTCACCTTCTGGAATGGAATTAAACCAGTGCCCTGAAGACTGTTTTCTGTAAAGACTAATCTGTTTTCTTGTTTGCTGGTTTATTCTTCCCTTGTCAACATCCACGCAGAGTGAAAATGAAACATATTCCCTCTGCTTCAGTAATGCTGAAATCCACTGATGTTCCTGCTTTCACAGAGCAGAAGGAAGTGAAGATCTGGGTGTGCGGAAATCTCTGGCAGGCATACCAGTTCTGCTTTACTTGCTGCTACCTTTTGTTCAAAGTCATGTACACAATACAAAAGCAATTTCAAATGTCTGCATTCTGTTAATCAACATCAGTACACATCACAGTAGCTTAAGTAAATTATTTTCTTGGTACATGACTCATTTCTGCAGGTGAGCAATGCCTGAGAATGTACTGTCAGAACTGCCCCTAGAAGGAGAGCTGCAGAGAATGCCCCTACTTTGAAAACACCTCATTCTCGTTTTCTTTCCTTGCAAACAGTACTAAATTGAAAATTATTAGCTACATAAAATCCAGACAGGGAATTTCAAGCTGCTGACATTGTGGCATTGAATATACAGAGGTCATCAGCAAGATGCTGGCAGCAATCTGAAACAACCTTCGGTAGACCCCCCACTTAATAACTACAGATTCAGAGCATTGTTGGATGTGCAACCTCCCAAGGTTATTGAATAACAATCCTATTTCTGCTAATAGTAGATGCTCCTGGTTCTCTTATAATTAGTCACAGTGGAGTTTTTATAAAGGTTATTGGATTGAAAGTTATTGCTGTGATTTGTTTTCTGAAGAAAGAAAAAAATATATGCACACACTCAGGCATACATTCAGACACACACATAGAGCAGAGGAAATTATCCTTCTACCACTCATTAACAATAGTCACAGTTACCTCTGGCATTTTCTGTGTACATTGAGGGCCTTTTATGTTCTGTATCCTCTGAGTGATTACTGTGCTGGAAGGGGTTGGGATTTCACTATCTGCAGCTCCTGTAAAGCCAGTTATGTCACTTCACTCTGAATGATCTGCAATGGCCACCTAACTTAAACACAACAGATATTCTTGGGTCTAGCAAGGAGAACATTAAATCTTTCCTCCATCAGACAATGTGATAGCATTTCCCACTGTGGGTGAGCAAGCCTGTTCTCTGCGCTGTAAACGGCTGGAGAGAGCAGAGGTCCTTCTTAATCAATGGTGATCTTTCTCATTTATACTTTTTTAAATAAGAGTTTCACGACTTTGCCTGGTAATTCAACAATGGTGTGGTCAGTAAACTAGCATGACATCAGTTTGATGCTGCCTGTTTTAGACTTTCCCCTAAAGGTCAAAGGAATGAGGCGTGAATAGATAAACAGGTTCATCAATAATAATGTCTTTTATTTTCCAGACTGATGAGCCGTAAGTCAGATTGTTAGCACACTGTGATGTGTAGATGAAGGCAAGTTTTAATACCCATAAAGACAGCTGTATCTGCAACATGGGAATCTTAAATTTTAGTTTAAATACTTTGAGGTTGAATATTGAAATGACAGATTCCACAGTGCTTCTACCATAATAAGCACTGAAAGCCGTAACCGAAAAAGTACAGGCTGGGTTCAGGTCCCAACTGGTATATTCTTTCACTGCTGACGAAAAGTAGAGCTCGGTTCTGGCACTCTGCAGACGAAAAGATGTTGGCTGGGGGGACACGTGCAGTGCTGCAGTAATAAGAGTGTTCTGCACAGTCTCAGGGGCGTGTGCTTGCTTTGAATGCTCAGATCCATGCAAACACATCAACATCTGTCTGCCACTGCCCTTGCCTTCACCAGTGACTGCATTGCTTGCATTTTAATGCAGAGGTCCTCTGCAGAGTTTATGAAAATGAGTTCAACTACTCTCTTTTCTAGTCCTTCCAAAGTCTCAGAGAGAAACAAAATGTAGGTTTTCTGGCTGAACATCAGGAAACACACATGCTCTTTTTACAAGTCAGGTATGGCTCAGTGTTTTCAGCATTTTTCGTTTGCAAAGATCTGTATCATCATCAATTTATCCAAACGGAAAAGATGTGTAATTTTACAATTTGTTTTCTAAAACAACCAGAAAGCACCACACATTTTCCCAGTAGGTAACACAAGCTTCTTTCTCTATAGTATTGCATTATTAACAAGATTTGTTCCCTAAACTGTTAGTACATGGTCGTATTTGCTAAACTAAACAAGTATATAATTCTCAAATGGAAAGCCTCTTAAAGCCACTTTGCAACTTCTGTTATTTAGCAATTTCTGTCATTTGAGACACAAATTTCTTTTCTCATTGCCTAAATCTACAGTTTCACTTCAAAGGCTGCTATTTTGCATTCAGTTCCAGCGTGCACATCTATTGTTTCTGCTATCATTCATTGTTATCAGATGTTTTGCAGGTTGATGATTATTACAATGTGCCAAGAGAAGATGGAGTCAGCACACTTACATGTGCTTTTTCCTGGCCAGCATGCATGATATCATCCTAATCAGTGTATCATTCAATGGTATTTTCACCTCATTTCCAGGCTTGATTTAATATATTCCGAAAACACAAAATCAGTGAGTGTGGCATTCTGTTCTTTATCTATTCCAGTCCAGGAATAATTATAAAAGTTACATATTGCTGAGGCTACTTGTGAATCATTAAACTAATGTTCTGCTCCTGGCAAATGACCTGTGTCCTATGAAGGATATAAAAAGTAGAAAAAAGCTAGCTTGATTATTTCTCTTTTTTTAAGGTGACACTGGAAAGATAAAATTTATGTATGAAATGTGAGGAAAATATATTGCTAGTATACAATAGTGATTTAATATTCAAAACATTTTTGCTTTGTATCTCATCATCTTGTCCAATGTCTCTAGATTTTCTCATCTTCTTTAGTTCCTTTTTTTTTCCTGATTAGATGATTTTTTTTTTTTTCTCTGACATAACATTGCAGCATTCTGACATGTCAATATATGTCTGCAGTCCTTCTTCAGGAGGGATTAACAAGTTTGTGCATTTTTATACATGCACAATTTTTTATCAACTTTTAAATACGTATTTTATACCAGAAATGTTATAATTTAAAATTTATATGTCATTCTATATTTTGTATTTATATTTTAATTTCATATATATATGTATATATACACATATACTTTAATTTTGTAACAAGGCTGTTTTCAAGTTCTTGGCTTTTCTCACTATATGTGTGATTAGAAACTATGAATTTTTTTTTACGAAAATTATAATTTAGATACTGTGTGGAAGCTAAGAGGCATTGTGAAAATATCAAATAATTTAAATCCCAAAATGGAACTATTTACTCTCAGTAATGAAGTTTAGAAGATGATTTTTCAACAAAGACTTAAGTTTTCTCAAAGCAAAAAAAAAAAAAATATAAGAGGGAAAGAAAATAATTCACTTTCACTAATAGAAGATATTTTTTGGAAAGAAAAAATTACTGATATTGAGAAATGTATAAAAAGAATATATATCCACTTGCTGAAGATCTCATATATCTTCTATGCATATTAATATAAAGTAGAACTATCTGGGAATATTATTTCTACTCATTCTCCTACCAAGAAAAAGGCTGGTTTGTTTTATTCAAAAGACTACTTAGATTTTCAAACGTTTTTGAATGAATATGGTAAAAAAAAGCAAGTGCAGTAGATAAATTAGTAATTTTAATCTTCAGTTCAAAACAGGTCCACTTTGAAATTCTTTATGTATTAATGATAATTTAAAAATAAGCTGTAAAGATTAAATAAACATTTCAGAATTATTAGACTATTTCAATTTATTGACCAAGTAATTTGATTTTTCTTTAATATTTTTGTTTATATCTTTGATAATTTCACTGTGTAATTTAATATGAATGGACATAGATAGAATTGAAAAATGGGAAATGTACTTCCCAAACAGCTCTAAAATAAAATTTCACTCTTGTGTGAGTATAACCTGAGTAGAAACCTATCTCTGGAAAATTCCTTTCCTAACAGTGCAAGTACTCCTATATTAGTTTGTCCCAAATAATAACTAATTATGAGAGATCAATTTAACAAATATGAAGAACTATGAATGTTCTTTTATATTAGGAATCCTATCCCACATTTAATTAGAGCAACAATATAACTTACCGGATGATTAATTGTTAATGTTGCCATTACATTTAAGTTATAAATAAATCAATATCTTAGTGGGATGATAGAAGGTGCACTTATTGAATTTGTATCACTGTTTATAACTTTTACAACTGACTGCATTAATCAAATTTAGTTTTAACATGTGAATCCCATCATCTGCTAAAAAAAATACATTTTTTTGTTCAAAGGCCTTATTACATAGCTTTTAAAAAAAACCCCAAATTTTGTCATTTCAAAATAAGTTTTTCTTTCACAAATAGCCATAAGAGTATGGATAAGAAATTAGTTTTTTTCCAACCTAAATGGCAATGGCATTATTTCTGTGGATAAAGAGCATTAAATAGAAGAAAAAGAAGGAAACTGCAAAAAGTATCTATTGGAAAGTAATGAAAAAGTTATTTTCTTTTTCTGGTTTGATTTTCCTATAAACCAGGACCCCTTAAATGTCCTCTGCCCCAACCCCTGGGCTCCATTTCAGCTTCAGCTGATGATATCTGGGAATGACTCAAGGGAGAGCTGGGCACCAGTTTGCTCCTGGCACCCAGTTTGCATGTGACTACACTAGTTGCAAAAAATCAAGGAAGGGGAATAACATTATCTGCTTGAGCATGAACTGTGTCCTTTGCCCTCAGATGCAGAGAATGGGCTTTAGCCTATTTTATTTATTAATGCAGTATTAGCCTGAGGCATGTTAGGGTCTATTTTTCTTGGACTATTTTTCTGGGGCACTGTGCAGAGTACATAATACTGAGTATGTGGAAGTCAGACAATTGTCATTAGGGCTAGATGGCTTTCAAGACAGCAGTGAAAATGTAATTCAGTCCTGAAGTCTGAGTCCTCTCTTCTGAACCAGACCATTAGCTTAATAAAAGAAAAGAAAGACCTCTTGCTGTTTACGATTCATCAGCATACGTAATTTTCCTGACTTCATTTTTGGCATAGAAGTCAATACACTATTCTGTAGTCCCTCATGTAGGCTCTATCTTAGAGCACTATGGGGTGTGCTGAAGGTGGAAATCAAAGAGCACTGCTTATGTTTACTTTGTCATGGAATTTTTGTACGAGGAACACACGGGAAGAGCCATAAACCCACTATGGGAAAGAGACCAAAACAGTAAAGAAACTTGTTTCTGTTATTCCATAGCTGCTCAGATCAAACACAGTTCCAAAAACTGAGCAACAGCAATGAACTTCTGCTGTGATGATCCCTGGAAAACACTCCAGAAACCAACAGTTTGCACATTTTACAGCAAACTGCAGCTTTGTAGGAGCTTCTCTATTAGGCACTTAACTGCTTGTAACCATTCTCCTACTGAAACCATTCCTTCTCTAATGATTGTAATGTGAAACAGTTTGTATTTGACAATGCAGTACTGCAGAGAGGCAAAGGCTGGCGTGAATCTTAGTATACTGATATTTTTCAGCATGACTTATTGTATTATAATTGTGCATTTGTTGAGATTTAATCCCAAACTGGGAGACATTTGCTGCAGTTCTAAGCCTATAGCAACCCATGTGGTGTAACAATGTTTGCTTGCCTGACATCTTTAGAAAGGTTTGGGCACTTTTTCTAATATATGATGTGGTGAGTTTACCTTGGCTGGGTGCCAGGTGCCCACCCCTACCCTTCTATCACTACCTTCCCTCCCAACCTCCATCAGCAAGGCAAGCAGGGAGAGAATAAGATGGAAAAGAAAACCCATGGGTTATTATAAAAAGCAGTTTTAATAAACAGCAGAGAAAGCAAGGCCTCACACATGCAAAGCAAAAGCAAACAGATGGTTATCAACACCCTCTAGCTCCCAGTACTGCAACATGAGGGCTGTATGGGGAAAATCAACTCAGCCAGACCCACTACATATGACTACTATATTTAGGGGAAAGAGGAGAGAATGTCTGTGTGACAGAATTTTTTATTAGCTCAACTTTTAAGCCATGTAAATAAGAGATCAAATCTGTATAGATTACATTTTCATATACTTTTCACATATACTTATCATAAAATCAGTGCCTGCTATCCCTTTTCCTCTTTCCCCCTCAATCCAAATCAATCCTTTACAAAATTCTGACCCTATTTTATATCTTCTACCTGGCATATAGTAGTTACAAATAATGAAAGATAAAGAACATGAGGTAAAAAATAGGAACGTACTTCAACACAATGCAATATATTCTGTAAACAAACAAAACATTAGGTTTCAATATCCAGATAAGAAGTTGAATTTTTAAGACTTTTCACTGAACAATTTTTTTTTAAATAGTAGAAATTTTGCTTTGAGAGTGCGGTTTCATGGCCCCAAGACCCAGAGGACTCCTGAAAAATATTCAGTGTTTAACTATACTGTTTAACTTTAGAGTAAAATAATTAGATTCCTACGAGCAATCAAAAAACCAGGCATCTCTAGAATTCAAAACAACCTTTGGAATAACTTTGCATAAGACAACGTGAATCCATGGTGCCTCCACTGCTGGCTGCTGAAGGTGTGTTAAATGCCTAAATATAAATGAGGTACATTGGATTATTAGTTCTTACTCATAGTCTGTCCTGGTAGACTAGTACCCTACTTTGCTTAACCTTCCAGGCTCATTGCCTTATTTATGGGCCTAAAACCTCTTTTTAAGCACTTATTTTCATACTACTTTTCCTAATTTCTTTTTTCAATAAGGAATTCAAAATCAAGATTTGCTGCATTTTGATCTGTACTTCACATCAAATTATTTAAGACTACCCTCGTTTTCTTTCTTGACTTGGTGAGAAATATAGAATACTTCACTGATACACATTTTCTTTCTTACTGGGTTCACAAAACACTTTGCAAATGCTGTTATGTTGATTTATGTAGTTATTTAGCTATTGATCCTTTCTTCCCCTTACTAAGAAAAGAATTTATATTCATAAGATGAGCACTGTCACAACGCCTGCTGTTCCCATTTAGGTCTAGTTTAACTTTTTAATGACCTTTAACAGAACTAACTACTTTTGATTCTTTAAATCTCTGAATTGTTGATTAACTAGTCTTTTTCTTTCCTAGGAAAGTGAAAGACCTCTGAGACACTGTTCAACACCTTACTAGAAGTACCAGGTGTTAACTGATCATACCATTGTTATGAGGGATCTATGGAAATGATATTTTAGGACAATTGTTCATCTTTCAAAGATTGGGATTGTATAACACTATAGTACAATCTACAGCTGAAGGCAGTAACCAACAGACTAAAAGTGCAGCTAAGAATGTACATCTCACATATTCTCTATTTTTCTTATAGGAAATGCAGAAAAAAAGGTAAATATGACAATGCAGGTTATGCAGGTGAGCTGATTAAAATGAGAATCGTCTCCTTCAGTCTCACAACACAGTCATTGGCACCATGAAGAGAATTAAGGGGTGCCAACTCTTACTGTCTTTGTAAATCACTTTGAGGGAACTCATCTCCTTGAACTTCAGACAAGCTGCCTAACTCTTAAAAGGCTAAAGTACTCATTCAAGCACCTTTGATAAGGGATAAAAATGAGCATGTTCAAAGGCAATCATCCATTTTCTAAGCTAGGTACGCAATGCTGTAGTTTCACAATCAGTTTAAAGAAGATTAAACTGACAGGGCTGCAGAGAGAAGTGGTCCCATTGTTCTTCTGTAGCTCTATTTCTCTCTTGTGTCAGCGTAAGCATTTACTTTCCATTTAAGGGACTGATGACTAAGTTATGGAGGAATTTCTGGCCTCAGCAGTCTTTTGTATTGCTACATTTTATTATTATTTGTACTGCGTAATGTAACTACAATTTAAAAGTTACTTCTGCTGTGAGAAAGACTGATCCCACTGATTTGCCTTCAACATGCCAGAACAGTAGTGAAACTCAAAGTCTGACATACATGTAAAACTCAAAACTTTCTGAGGTTGACCTTCCCCCATATCTTAAATAAACTTTGTCTGGAAATGGTTGATAAAGTCAGGCAATGAGTTTGGCCTGCAGAAAGGTCCTGAAAGATGTAATATCACAGATGTTCTGCTCTGTTACAGATTAAAACTTAACTTTTAGATTATCCTAAATCATGAGTTTCAGTCAGTAGTCAAGTATGAGGTTGGTTGAACTAGCTTAGATAAGTTCTGAAGTAATTTGTCTTTTTAGTCCCTTTACTCTCTGCTATAATAAGTCCTTTCCTGGTTGTAGGTATGAACGTTATTCATGGCCTCTGAAACATACAACTCACAACCAATATCACCAGCTAGATCTAGTCAAGTATTTAAGAATTTTTCAGATAAATATTATCTTCAAAATATGTTTGGAAATTGTGATTCTCAGGGAATAATGGCCCTGGCTCAGCTTTTGGTTTTGTAGCTATGACTGGGGGACGCCAAAATCCTAAATTTGAACCAGATTCTTCTGACTTCACCTCTCAACAGAGAAGACAGTCCCCGTGTATCCAAATTCTGATAATTTCAGTGATTACAATCTGCTTGATTTCAGCTGTTTTTACGTCTGACTCAGTTTAGAATTTAGGTTTTCATCGTGTGGGACAGTGTCAAAGGCTTTGCTTGGGTCCAGGTAAATGACGTCTGTTGTTCTACCCTTGTCTATTAATGTTGTGACCTTCTCATAGAAGGTCACAACATATATATTTCTTATACAAATAAGAAATGGTGGAGAAGTGCTGAGATATACCCTTTTAAAAAAGTATCTGGAATAAAGACTGGGAAAAGAAACAGTGTAGACATAACATCTGCACTGTGATACTTTGGTTGAGTATCTTACCCACAAGCGGAAGAAAACAGCTATTTTTATGGTAGAATAAGTTATTCAATGGGAAACTATATCAACTGTTAAAAGTAAATTTTTTAGTCTAAAACTTGTTGAACAACAGAAGCTTCGGGAAAAAAGAAAACTAAGAAAGCAACAAAATCTTTATATGGTTGATATAAACTGTAGAATCTGAGCTTTATCTGACATCATTTATGGAATTTTAATTAATACAGACACTGGTGAAGCTGTCAGACTACAGAGACCAAAGCAGAACACTAGGAGCGCAGGAATACATTGTGTACAACTCCATTTTATGTAAATTATTTTGAATGTTATCTCTTTCCTTTATATGACAAAGTTCAAACTGGAAGAGGGCAGATTTAGATTGGAAATAAGAAGGAAATTCTTCACTCTGAGGGTGGTGAAACACTGGAACAGGTTGCCCAGGAGGGCTGTGGATGCTCCATCCCTGGAGGTGTTCAAGGCCGGGTTTGATGGGGCCTTGAGCAACCTGGTCTAGTAGGAGGTGTCCCTGCCATGGCAGGAGGGTTGGAACTGAATCATCTTTGGTGTCCCTTCCAACCCAAACCATTCTATGATTCTATAATTCTATGAAAACTATAAAATTAAGATTTGGTTGTCTCTATTGATAGTTTTCCTTCTCACAGAGATGCTTTGTCTTCTTGAACATTTATTGTGTTTAACATAAAAAAAAAAGTAATAATATTTTTTAAATGTCAAATTATCTAATCTTTATAGATGAATTTTGATTATTATTCTAAACTGATATAATTCCATTTATTTTATCCTACAGAAATCTTTAAACTTATAGGGATTTTAATTATTTGGAAGACATTAAGATAGCCCCTGGGACTTTAAAGGCAGGGGAAAAGTAATTCAAAGAGCCAGGTCCTACATTCATTTATGTTAATGTGAATTGACCTTACAGTGAAAAATTTGGGGAAAAAAAAAAAAAGAACCAACAATCAAGGAGTAAAATCAAACACCAGCATATGTTCAACTAAGTAATGAGAGCAAATACTGATTTTTTTTTCTTATTTTTTTTATAAACTGTGGATGTTCAGTCTGTGTAATACCTGAGCCCTTCAAATAGAAACAGAGTTTGCCATTAAAATGCATTTGTCCTGTAGAGCAGTGCTAACTCCTTTTCAAAGGCAGGAAACTACATGATATTGTGTCTTCTTATGTTTAAAGAGTAAATTTGAGGTTGATACTGCATTTGGATTTCAGCTTGAGACTGCATCTGGATATAAACTGAGGCCTTATGAGTTCATCCTTAGTAAGGTGTCAGCTTGACAGAAAAGATGGTGTGTCCCTGTGTCAGTCAAAGCAGGTTGATTTCTGTCAGCAAGGAATCTATTCTTACTTACACATCTTCGTGAAATGTGCATACTTATTCTTGAGAAGACAGTAAATTACACCAATCCAACTGGGAGTAAGCCAGCAATATAGTTTAATTTTTTGTCTTTTCATTACAGTTAATCTGGTGCTATTTATGTTATAAAAACCCAGTGTACTTCACTTGCTCTTTAGATAATTCTCCAATGCCAAATTAATGGCAGTGGGAAACAATAGACAAATTCACTTTCTTCCCTGTCTTGTAAATCTATGAACCCTAAGGCAAAGAATTGAAGATCTATAATGATGTGTGCAGTCTCTAAAGGAAAAGAAGGAAGGGATACAGTTTGAATCAAAATCAGTTAACTAGCTTGAACTAGTTCACTATCTTGACCAAGTGATGGTGTTTAACCCCCGCTGGCAACTAAGCGCCACGCAGCTGCTCACTTACTCTTTCCCCCTGCCGCAGCAGGGTGGGGAGGAGAATCAGGAAAAAATATAATATAGTAGTAGTACTAAAAAGGAAGATGATAAAAAGAAAGAGAAATAAAACTCAGGAAAAGACAAGTGCACAATGTAATTGCTCACCACCCACTGACTAATGTCTGAGCAACGATTGGCCCCTCCTGGCCAGCTCCCCTCAGTTTATATGCTGAGCATGATGTTCTATTGTATGCAATATCCCTTTGGCTAGTTCAGGTTAGCTGTCCTGCCTGTGCTCCCTCCCAGTTTTTTGTGTGCGTGCTTGCTCACTTAGGATAAGCACTGCTTAACAAATAAAACTTCAGTGTGTCATCAACATTCTCACAATAAATCCAAAATACAGCACTGTACCAGCTACTAGGAAGAAAACTAACTCTGTCTCAGCCAAAACCAGGATACAAAGTTAACTAGCCTAAATATTTGGCTGGTGCAGGAAAATTGAGGACAAAATTAAGTTGCAAAAGCTGAAAAATAAAGTAGAAAAAACTTCAGTACCTGGATGACAGGAACTGAGATGGGGAAGAAGGTAATGTCACACCTTTAAGATGAAAAGATAAAGAAGAAAAAATTATAAATAGAAAGGGTGTGGGAATTTCCTATATGAAAATTCAAAGGCAAAAAATATAAAATATACAATGAATGGATACAATCAGACAAAATTAACAAAAGGATCACTTCAAGTAAAAACAGCATCCTGAAATTAGAGCCATGTGTGACAAAAAGATGGAACAAATGTAAGTTAAAGAAACACATTGTTTTGTAAGATATTGGATATATTGGAAAATGGGTCTTATTACTAAGAAAGAGTGAAACAGGACAAAAAAGGTTGAATACAGAAATTAAAGAGCTTTTGGTCAGTTAGTGTCAACACATCATCTTAAATTGCGGTGGAATAGAATAACACGATTGTCACTATCATATGCAACCACTTTATCAGAATAAAAGAGTGAAATATTCCAAGACATACAGACTGAATATAGATACAGACAAAGCCAAAAGTCAGCAACAATTATGGGCAAGATAAACCAGATTTAGATCTTTTCAGTATCCATTCCACTTCTTATTGCCAATTACAGGAATAATATGTGGAGAAGAGAGGCTTCCTTTTGAACTTAGGTGGCCTGTGGCTTTTTGGAAATAATGTGTTTTCATCTATTCCTTTCCAATAAGCAGGACACCTGGAGCATCATTTGAAATACCTAAGTGACCAAAAGATGGGTCTGCATGAAGGGGAAATAAACAAATTTAATAATTACAAATAAGTATAAAAGAAAGATCCTGGAGAAAATAAGTAAAACCCTGGAACTACAACTAATTAAAACCATGGAACTCATCAGAGCTTTACCACTGATTTTAGATGTTATCAGTATTTAGATCAGAAAGATCCCATTTTCCATAAGAGACAAGGAGGAAAACATTTTTAGACAGCTGAGCTAGACAAAAGTAAAGGAAAGTGCCGTGGTAGAATAGAAATGGACAAGTACAAGATTAAGTGGCTTGATTAAACACAGATGTGATAACTCAAATACAGAACAAATAACAACGAGTACTTCTCAGTTCTTTTAAAGCCAAATCATGAAGGTACAGACAGTTACAAAATATGAAAGACTATGATATTATGCACATAAACGGCATTCACAATCCACAGGACAGAGTGCTGAAGAAGATGCTAAAACAGGCAAGGAGGATAATGAGAATTCAAATAGACATCTTGAAATGAACCAGGTCAGAAACAATGAAAATATGTCAGATATGGTTTGTTTTCTTTCTGCAACATGATGGCAAAATGAAAAGTTTACTTTTTCAGTGAGTGGAGAGAGTAATAAAGTTTGTTAAGATAATAATGTGTCTTAAAAAATCTTTACTGAAACTTCTGCTTCAAGTATGCTCTGCTTCTGCTTTACAGACAGTATATTATGTAACTGAATGTCTGAAGCAGGATCTTCAGGGGACACAAGCAGCTTAGAAGACAAGATGACACTTGCATTTGTATAATTGCTTTATCTCTGCCACAGATAGTCAGCAAGTGTTTTTGGTAGCACATGTGAAGTTATCAGGGAGCTTTGTCTCAGCTCATTAGCAGGCTTATTGCAGCCAAGTCAATGGATCACAGAGCACGCTATCTTTTCCAGAGGCAGAAGGGAAACAGGCAAGTGAAAATGGACTAATGCACACACTGCTAGAAAAGTTAACAGTGTCACCACTCTATGATTATAACTGCACTGCTTATCAATGCAATAGTGATGTGTGAGTGTGTTAATGAGAACAAAACATAGGCAATAGGGACTCTAGTGCCTTGTTAGATTCCCTTCATAAACTCAACCTTTGGGCTGAACTAGGACAATAGTGATGACAATACAAGTTTTAACCTATCTCTGCATTTGAGCCAAGCACATATTTATTGTGTCTGCTCTATGCAGTAGGAAGTTGGTACAAACATACTAGCTGACATGCAATGGGCAATTTCCAGTTCACAGGTGGAGAAACAAGACTTGATCTTAAAATAAATTCAATGTATATATTTTTATTTTATGCAGAAAGAACTTGTAGCACTACAGCTAAGCTGTTACTGAGCCTTATGTTCAAGCCAAAGCTTAAGGCACATTTGCAGTTCATACCCTGTGGGTGGCATTACAAGCTTGCAGAGGGAAAAGAAGCAGTAGGGGAAACTCACAGTATTACTTTCTGTTGGCACTGGCTGGTGACCTACATCACATTAAGTATCCTTAATCAGGCTGAAGCAAATTTCAATGCAGTATGTTCCATGTAGTCTTGGCCTTTCACAGTAACAATTACTTGCATGTTTGACAAGTACACAGAAACCAAAAAACCAACAAACTCTTAAACTCTTAGTTTTATTTTACTTTATCTAAACAGAACGTCCCTCATTTTATATAATTTCTCTATTCAGTGGTATTAGTATTTCAACATATTATTCAATCTCATTTGGAGATTTTGAGCATACCTAACAGTGTTGCATGTGTGTTTTTAATCTCAGTATAGTTTGTAGTGGAAATCTGGTAACTGGAAAATTCTGTATTAGTGCTTTATGAGAGCTAAAGATTTTTTGTAGCAATTTGCAGCTATTTGCAGTTCCAATGATTTAAAGCCACATAAGACACTGCATTAAGCATCCAAGACCAATTGTTTCAACTGTTGAACCTCAATGACACTTCAAATCAGCAATTTTGTATGCCTAAATGAGAACTTTTTTCCCTGAACTTTCTTCTTGGCAATCAATATATTTATTCTTACAGTTTCCTCTGTGACTGGCAAATGCTACACTTTCCCATTTTACAGATGAGGAAATGCAGCATAAAGATCAAATGCCTTGTCCAAGATCAGACAGACAGACTATGGCAAAACTATGAACTCTAAATCCCAGGATACTACTGTAGTCATTGGACCAGTCTTCAATTTTTACAGAACTACCCTCTCTGTCAAATATCAGCTTTAAACTTGTTGACTTTTGAAATTACTTGTCACTTG
Source organism: Brachypteracias leptosomus (assembly GCA_013401335.1). Classification (NCBI taxonomy): domain Eukaryota; kingdom Metazoa; phylum Chordata; class Aves; order Coraciiformes; family Brachypteraciidae; genus Brachypteracias; species Brachypteracias leptosomus. The sequence goes on along the minus strand of VYZX01008049.1, from coordinate 10,480 downwards.
AAAATGGCAAAGATGTGTGAAATGCTTTGTAATATTGGGAAAATTGGATGTTATTCAATTTTCATCAAACTGAACTGAAAGCCCTGAAATATGAAAATGACAGCATATCCCTCTAGTGGCTTTCCCAATATTTCATAGTGTCAGTAAGACAAAATTTTTTCCTTTAGCTTTTCATTTTAGGCCTACTTTTTTCATACAGACTTTTTTTTTTTAATGGAATAATTCAATTTTTTAATTTCTTCCAAACAAATATTACTTCTTGTGCTCTTACTTTACAGTAAGATATCTAACTCATCAGATTATTTCCCTTTGAATCCATAACACTGTTTTCTGATGAAGATCAATCACCCACCAATGCTTTTTCTCTCTTATTTTTCAGTACAGAGAGAAGAGCTGGACTGACTTAATAACTTGATACCTCAATGGACTCTGCATACCAGTCAATTGCAATGTAAGTATTTCTTCATGCTATTTATTCTATATAAAGTGTGCTGTCAGTGATAATGAGCTTTATTATGGTACTGAGTTTGGTTTGCCTTAGGAATTAGTCTGAATAGGGTTAACAGGAATATCAGTAGCTTCAGAAGTAGAAGATAAACAGTGAAACAGTTTTCTGGAAAGCCTCTAAGCAAATATGGTTACTGTGTACAGCTTTTTTAATACCTTTTCAACAGAGACCACACATATATTTGGCACATTGCAGAGAATGTAGAGAGAAGGGAGTTCAGCCTATTTGGAATATTTGTATCTTTCTACTTTGGCTTTTTAAACCTACAAAATGGAGGAAAAAAAAGAATCAATGACCAAAAAATTGGTCATTGGAATTGGTCACAGGAATCACTTGTTAATGGCCATCCATATTCAAATTTAGCTGTCTGGTGAGACGAGAATCTGCTGGTTTGTTAATATTATTTCTTAACAGTAGTATTTTCAGGGATATTGAAGCATCTGCCACTGATTTCACATAATACTCAAGGTGACTCCAGGAAGAGTCAGGTGCAAGGATTATTACTATTGATATAGCACAGAGAACAACTCCAACAGTCTACTGTTCAACAAGTACAAGTAATTTATCTGTATCTCTCTGTACATCACAATGCAAACTGGTAACCAATGTTTGCTCAAGTCAGACCTCACTGAAAAAAACACCTGGCAAGTGTCTGAAATGAGTCATACTCTTTACAAATCAAAGTGACATAGTCTGTTTATGGAAAACAGGGTTTTAAAGATAACAAGGTAGCTTTCTGTGGTTTATCATCTAGATAAAACACCATCTAAGATGTTAGAGATAACAGCAACTACATTATTTTAATGAGTGACTCCCTAGAATTACTTGAACAATGTTTTGCAAAACCAGTTCTAATTTTGATTAAGATGAAGCTATCATTCTAGATGGCCCAAAACATTTAAGGTTTTATAAGGAAAAAAAACCCCTTCGAATCATCATTAATTCGGTCATGTGATTGCATTCTAATTTATTTCTTACTTTCTAGTCTTGAATGACTCATAATTTTGTTCTATCTAAAGGGAGTATACATAATTCTTTCTGAGACCCCGTTCTTTCAATTAGCCTTTGGTGACAGTTTCAAATTTAAAAGGTGTTTGTTGCTTTTCAGAGAATTTGTTCCTGCTGCTTAAAGAAAAATGGAGAAAGACAGGATGACATGAGGGTGCTTGCAGCTATTGCAGCCTCCTGTTGGCTTGTTTGACAAGATCTTACTGATGCAGATGGGAAATAGGCTATTGCAGAGATGGATATTAGTACAGGAACTAGAGCAGAAATACGTCTCATACTGAGTCTGGTCAAAGATCAAGAATATAAGTATGAAATGAGAATAGCCTTAAAAAAAATCATGCCAGTCTTCTTATGAAACATACAGATAAAAGAAAGACATATCACACTGGACTTGATCTATGGTTTATGTAAATATAAAGAAAGAATTTAAAAGTTATGTATACCTAGACAGCCTGGTCCTTACAAAACAAAAAATGAAACCAGAAATGGATTGGCTTTTTTAAAAAATCCAGATGAAAGTAAAAGTTCAAGATGTTAATGAAATAAGTCTGGAGAATCTTCAGGCTGCTGAAGGAACTGGCAAATTAAATTACAAGTAGAATGAAGTTTCATGGTTCTTGCCACATGTCATTTAGAGGCTGGTGGTGCAATGCATACTTAAACAACACTAAGATCTACAAGATGAAAATCACTGCCAGCATACCAATGGCCTACTCCTGCTAAAACTCCTTTGGGGGCAATGGACAAGCACCTAAATTAAAAAATTGAAAGAATTTTCAATAAATTAAGTCATGCTGTCATTAGTTTAAAAAAAGAAAAGTGAATTTTGAAGATTCCTAGGGGTAGGATGACACTAACAGCTGGCTGTCATTTCTACTAAACACTTTTAAAGAACATGGGTAATGCTAAGCATTTCTAACCAGAAGAGTTACATTTTAATAACTCAATCTCTTAGCAATTCAAATATATTTTCTTATATTTCTGGGTAACGTGATTATTTTGTTTCTGTAATTTTAGACAAGCTTCTAATAGACAAATGCTATTGTTTGCATAATGAACTGTTAAATATATTGGATTCTTTTAGCGATCCTCAGCACAGGTACCAGCATCTGTATATATATGAGGAATCAATTCCTTCTTACACTTAGCCTTCTAGATACAATTATATCTTCTGAAGTCTATTTAATGATCTATATTTTGTACTGGTATAACTTAGAAACATTTAGCTATCATCAGTTGAACCTACCATCTTTTATTCTCAGAGCTAAAAGACCAATTTCTAAAAGAGAGGCAAATAATCACAAAACTTTGTAAGACAAAGGATTAAATATGTACTTCCTGTTCCTTTTGGGAAGACTGTCTTCATGACATGAAATACACCTCTTCTATCTCAGATTATCATGTTCGTTTGGGTCAAAGCTTGTATTACATAGGGTAGAGGACAGGGTAGAGAAACAAAGATGAAATAAAGTTTTCATAGTCTCCTTGATGCTATTGTGCAAGTGAATTAATGAAATACAAAACTAAGTCTCATGAGCACTTTTGGAAGTAAAAAAGCTCTTTATAAACTAGTTGCACTGCACTTTCTGAATACAGAAAGTCAACTTTGTAAGATGTGTATCTTGGTCTTCATTTCCTTCTGTACTGGTGTGGTAATTTTTTTATCAGCTCTTAGAAAGAAAGGAAAAAAAAGATCTTAAAATTGCAGTAGGTTCACAGCAAAAGAACCTGAAGGTATTTTTATATTAATGAAACTTTGCGAGTTCTGATCAGTATAGAAAGTACTGGAATTATTAAACAAGCCTTCATTTTGCTCTACAGATATTCTTTCTGTTCTTTCTATTCTTTCAATTTCTATTAATTGAAATTAACATTGTTTTTAGAATTTCCCATGGACAATGGCAACTAGCAAAGCATTAAATATTCATAGGAAAAAATTTCTCTCTGGAAACAGCACACAAAAATACAGGGATAGATGGTGCTGAGGACTGCACTACCTTGAATTACTTTGCTTCTATCAATAGATAAAAGTGTGCACAAAAATGGTAGGTTCAAATCAAGGAAATCCTTATTTGATTCCTAGTATTGATATTTGATTCTAGTTCTAATATTTACAAATACGCTGAAAAATGGTCACTGTGCAAAGACCGTCTCTCGTCCATAATTTATTTCATTTCAATGATTACTTCTCAACTGATCTTCAGAATTTGAAAATCACAGCATTTACCATACTAATAATTAAGAACTAACAATCTAACATTTAAAGTTTTCAAATTTAAGTGGAGCTATATTAGCTAAGTATTTGAAACTTGTTGCTTAATGGTAATAGATTCAGAGTTAACATTAGATTAAGTAAGCATAGTGAAGATTTTTCCATCTGGTAATGCAACAAAACATGTTAGTATTTTTTCAATAACAAGGAAAACACATTCTATAGCTATATCTATGGATATCAAAGTTCACTGAAGTACAAATCGCTGTACACATTGTACATGTAGTTCAGGACAATTCATATGGAAAAATGCATTAACTTCTGGAGGATTTTTTTTTTCCAGAAATGTTGAATCCTAATTAAAGTATTAGAAAAATACAGTGCTGGAGGTAGCGAAAGGACAGCCATCTAATCTTGTCATTTAGTTGTTCATCATGGTATTTCTGTAAGTGAGGTCTGAAGATTTACTATCTGGCAGGAGAGCTGTGGCTGTTGAGAAGTCAGGCTGTGGAAGTTTACGGAAAGAGAAAGCAGCTCCTGCACTTTGCCTGCAACCAGAGAACCCAGGTTAAAGACCCTGGGAGAATAAAAAAACCCCCACTTTTGCACTGCCAATAATGTGGTCCAGACAGAAATGACAGTAGACAACTGCTTGTATATGTCTGAAGTGAAGTGATAGATTTATAATTACCTTAGGAAAAAATCTGAACAGAAAAAAAGAAATGTGTTCCCACAACAAGAGGAAGGTTACATTGTTCCTTGTTGTTTTCTTACAAATAACCCTTATCCATACTTCATATACTCTTTCTCCGCCTTTAACACTGAAAATTTACTGTGCCTTCCTATCTGTAAATGTTTACAGTTTTGAAATGTTTTTACTCACTGTTTCTGTTTGGGTTAGAATTTGGTTAGAAGCACTGACTGAACTCATTCAAAGTGATGTATTTCTAAACCACTCCCAGAATCTGCAATAGACTTGTCCTTGTTTTCCTAGTCAGGCAAAACAAAAGCACTTGGTAGGACCCAAACAATTGGTCAGTTCCTTTGTAATTCCAAAGAAGCACAGGAGAGAAACAATAACAAGGGAATAAAAATGCAGCATCTAAGTGCTGGGGAATGGGGGAGGGGGGGGTAGGAAATGGGGAAAAAACAATTAAGACAAAAGCTAAGGATTTTCTATTTAAGAATAAATTTGTGTGTGCCCAAACACACACACAACCACAAAAGATTTGAGAGAAAGAGAACAAAAGTAATGTTTTAATTTTGGCTGTTTCCAACAAAGAAGGGACAGAAAAGTCAGGAATTAAAAAACCCTCAATTTGCCCACAAATGAAGATAAAACCCAACAAAACAAACAAAGAAATAGAAGTTTGTGCAATCCTTTGCTTTGGCCAGACTAGCTATATTTATTCTGCTCCAACAGAAAGTTTCATTTTTTTCTTCCTCCTGGATAGAAGCGTATGTCAGAGTGGAGTGTATTGGTTCAGCACAACGCAGTTGAGGAGTGGTTAAGGGGCTTTATTGTTCTGCAATTGGTCCAAAAAAAATAGAAAAGAAGGTATTCTAGGTGTTCTTTAGGATTTTCAGTTGTTCAGCAGTCAAAAAAACAGAGCTCTCTACTTGCTTTTTATACCTGTATTGCTGGCAGCTTCTGTTTCTTCATTCTTACTCTAATGCCAGCACAGCTGTGTGTGCAGCAAGCAGACCACAGACCGCACCAAATGTGAGAGCCAAGGTGATTTCACTATTAGTTCATTGACTTTAAATCATTTTAGAGGCCACTATATTCTGAAATTATTCATTTAAATTGTGATAGATTGCATCAGTTTATATCCAGGGAAGCTATAAAGAGAAAGCGTGCATTCACCTCTCAATAGTGCAGCCTTTCCCAGTGTTGTGGGAACGATAATAGAAGGACTATGCCTTATGGCTTTTTTGATACTTAAAGAGTATTAGAGCTCTACAGCATGCTATGCACTGGTAAACATTATTGTCTGACTGATGAGTCCACTTTTTTGAGGAGTGACTGTAGTACTATGAAATCAGGTAATAAAGAGTTCAGCCACTACAGGTTTGCACTTAACTGCAGTTTATTATATTCTAGGAGCGATTCAATAGGGTTGAAAAGATATGGTATAATTCAAGTGCTTTCCTTTCAGCACACAGTCACTGCTACAAACAGCCACTTTTTGCAGAATAGAAAAATGGGAGTTTGGAAGAGGCCTTCAGAGATCAGTTATTCAGACCTCCTGCTCAAAGCATTGCTAACTTCAAATTTAGACCAACTTGATCAGATTCTTCTACAGCCAAATTTTGAGGATATCCAAGGAGGAAGATTTCATGATTTTTCTGGACTACCCTTTCCAGTGTTTAGCTACTCTCATTGTGAAGATTTTTATTCTTAAGTTCAAAAGGAGGTTATCTGACTAAAGGCTAATCAAATTAAACAAAAATAGTCAGGGTATATTAAGATGCACCACATATAAAACACTGAGTAGTATAAATGCATCATTAAACTAAGTGTATTCTTAGCTCTTTGCCTCTTCATTTCCAAACATAAACACAGGGAGTGAATATTTCCCTTCCACATATGCAGATTTCTGGACATTGAATTTTAGTGTTTCTCTGTACACTCTGGCACTTCTGACTTAGATCTGAATTTCAAGGTGTGACTGCTGTAAACATTTCCAAATGCAGCTAACTTCCACCTCTTTAGTACTCATACATGACATCATCATTTAAAAATGAAAAGAAAAGAGTAAGTAACAGATTCTATGGATGACCACTAGCCAGCTTTCTTTAACATTTAGCTGATGAGTCTTTGAGAAGGCTTCTGATCAGGGCAAGTTTCTAAACAAAGATCTGCACAATGTCATTATTGGTGAAAGAACAGGCAGCAGCTGCATTTAATTAAAAATTCATAATAACTTTGATTGTAAACAATCTCTGTTTTACTTTGTTGTATCTTTTGCCCCTAGGGCTCTTAACCAAATCTGAATTTATTTGGAAAGACTGAATGCAAATGGTTCAGCTATTTTTGCATATGATGGGGACTTAAAATATATCATTTTTTGTTGTAAAAATATTATTCTATTATAAAAGTATTTTCTTAAATAGCTATATAGCTGGAAAGGCTGTTAATAGAAAGTTGAGATTTCACTTGGCATTCAAACAGTCTATGCCGAGGAGACATGTCTGTCTACATTCCAGCATTAACTACCCTGAATTAGGAATGAAAAAATGAGGTGTGCATATAAACACCCATTCCTTACAAATAATTTATTCTGCATTTATGAAGTTTTAAATAAAAGGTGATTGTGGTTTATATCTAGGTATAACTTAGCTTAAAAAGTGGAAGATATACAGAGAGTAGACTGGGCTGAATAAATGCTAGTTACTTGGGATATGAAGACCCTGAGAAACAGGGAAGTTTGATGGATATAAACTACTTGATATTCTATCTTTATTGTCACAAAAAGCTAAAAAGAATCTTGGAGAATAAGCTTCTGTTTGCTAATTTAATTCTGTAAACAGACTGTAAAACTCATGATACAGTTCAATATACTCAACATTCAAAAATTGTCCTTGTTAACAATTTCCATGCAATCTGTAAAGTCCTCTATGCTCCTCTTCACTCCAAAGAGAGGACCCAGCACAAGGACTTCTCATCTTTTTTTTATGACTTATTGTATCACTAGGTGTAATATTGTTACATTTGCAAACACCCAGCCTCCCCAAGAAAATGAATACACTTCTCCAGAAACAAAGCTATTTGATATTTAGCATGATCTTTAATGTCTTTCTGTGTAAAATTTACTTAATCCACCATAAAAAGGCAGAAAGAAATATAAGAAAAAAAAAAAGTTGTGCTTCATGTTATCAGCTTATATATTTCATCAATATTGTATATCTTCTTCAGCATCTTCTGAGTCACTTCTTCTTACTCTTTGCTTAATAACATCGTAGTCTATAAGATTCCTCTCTTGAGCAGAATGTGCAATAAAGGTGTAATAAATTTACATTAACAAAACCCAGTGAATCTGAGGAGATAAGTCAAGATCCACAACTTGGAGATGAGTGTTTATTGTACATACCCTTGCATGGTGTGGATGTAACACTCAGCAACCCTTAAAAGAAATCATTTCTCATACAAAATTCATTATATTGTAACTAAAGATTTAGTAACATACTGGCAGTTTCTATTGATTAACCCAGGGATATCGTGGAAACTTGAAACATACTGAAAGTGCCTTTAAAAGAAAATACTGAGATTTTATCTGGGAAGAGTGGTACACAAGCCTGTTAAAAAGAGGTGAGTGGTATAATTCTTTTAGAGTAGCAAGAGTTGACAAACTGTAAGTTATTGTATGGTATGTGCTATTCATTTATATTTCAAAACCAACCATTTAGCTTCCTTATAGCATGCTAGGATGATAAAGATTTTTATTTGCGTTGATGGAGGTGAAAAAGAGAAAGAAGAGAGACATGCTTTTGATTAAACAGCTAGAACTTGAGGAGACCTCCATAAATTCAGGAGTAAGACAACTTGTGGTTATAGCATATTGTCAAGCATATACTAATTATCACGTATCTTGAACTTGCTTGCAACTGATGTCATTTACCTGGACCTGAGCAAAGCCTTTGACAATGTCCCACACGATATCCTGGTCTCCAAGCTGGTAAAATATGGGTTTGATGGATGGACAACACAGTGGATAAAGAACTGCCTTGATGGCTGCACCCAAAGAGTGGCTGTCAATGGGTCCATGTCCAAGTGGAGTCCCTCAGGGATCAGTAGTGGGACCACTCTTGTTTAACATCTTTGTTGGCGATATGGACAGTGCCATTGAGTGCACCCTCAGCAAGTTTGCTGATGACACCAAGCTGTGTGGTGCAGCTGACATGCTGGAGGGAAGGGATGCCATCCAGAGAGACCTTGACAGGCTGGGAAGGTGGGTCCGTGCCAACCTCATGAAGTTCAAAAAGACCAAGTGCAAGGTCCTGCATCTGGGTCAGGGCAATCCCAAGCACCGATATAGGCTGGGCAGTGGCTGGCTTGAGAGAAGCCCTGAAAAAAAGGACTTGGGGGTACTGGTGGACGAGAAGCTCAACATGAGTTGTCAACATACACTTGCAGCCCAGAAAGCCACTCGTATCCTGGGCTACATCAAGACAAGCATGGCTAGCAGGTTGAGGGAGGTGATTCTCCCCCTCTACTCCACCCTCGTGAGACCCCTGGAGCTCCCTCCTATTACAAGAAAGATATGGACGTGCTGGAACGTGTCCAAAGGAGGGCCACGAGAATGATCAGAGGGCTGAAGCACCCCTCCTATGAGGACAGACTGAGAGAGTTGGAGTTATTCAGAGTGGAGAAGAGAAAGCTCCGAGGGGACCTTATTGTGGCCTTCCAGTATCTTAAGGGGGCCTACAAGAAAGCTGGGGAGGGACTTTTTAGGATGTCACGTAGTGGTAGGACTAGGGGGAATGGGTCAAAACTAGAGGTGGGTAGATTCAGATTAGATGTTAGGAAGAAGTTCTTCCCCAGGAGGGTGGTGAGACACTGGAACAGGTTGCCCAGAGAGGTGGTAGAAGCCCCATCCCTGGAAATTTTGAAGGCCAGGCTGGATGGGGCTCTGAGTAACCTGATCTAGTGGGAGGTGTCCCTGGCCATGGCAGGGGGGTTGGAACTAGATGATCTTTAAGGTCCCTTCCAACCCTGACAATTCTATGATTCTATGACTTGATGGTTTATCTTTATATAATGTATTGTACTATCCATCTCTGCTTTTGTTATGCAGCTGAAGTTTTCATAAATTATGAGAATCCTCTTTTTTTATTTATTGAGAAAGTGCTCATGAAATTCAGAGGGTGAAGATTTTCACCAAAGTTGAACATGTTCAGATGAACCACTTGTATTTGTGCCACTGGTAAAATCACTACATGAGTTAAGTCTATTCTATATATTTTTCATATATGCACATAATTACATAGATTTATGCATATAAATGCGGGAGATCAATGGACAACGCATACACGGACTAATGTAATCCAAGCATTGCTGTTTATTTGCCTGAAGCTCACTCGTTATATACCCCCCAGCACCGACCACACGCTGGAAGCACAACTCTGATTGGTACAACAAACTCTGCCAGGTGCTAACCAACATCTCCTGATTGGCCGGGCACTGCTCTCAAGGCGCCGCCCTTAGTTCCGCCTTCTGCCTCCTTTTTCTTGCTGTGTCACTGCCGCTTCACATGCTGCATGTGGCCGTCCTTGTGTGACTTTGCTGGCGCCACAGTCTGGATTTTCTCACATGGCCATTCTTATGGAGATACCTCTCCACAAATCCCCCTTTTTCTTTTTGAGCAATCCAGACTTGTTTAACAGTGCGGAGCGAAACGGTAATCAAAAACTTTCATATACAACATAATAATAATACAAAAACTACAACAGTTACAATACAAAAAGGAACAGTTACTAATACAAAATAGAATCAAATCTTTCAAGCATCCCCCCAAACCCAAACTCTGCAACCAGTCATCAAATCCTGTAACTACATTGC
>VYZX01008044.1:988-24424 GCA_013401335.1 Brachypteracias leptosomus | reverse complement strand
ACAATCAGTAACAGATTCACTGTGGTTAATTGGCACAGTGTACATCATTAAGATAGCAGTTAATATAGCAGCACAAAGTTTCCAAGTCCCAAGAAGCTAGGTGTTTTGTTTGTCCCAGGAGAGGGGTGCAAGCAGGTGACAGACAATAATTGAGTGAACTGGAAGAGATTAAATCAGATGAAATGTACTTAAAATGCACAATGAGTTTGTTTCTTCTTCCAATAGGCACATCAAGTGGGAAAGCCCAGCAACTAAGAGGCAAGTGAAAGCACATCCATTTCTTTATTTTTAAATGAAAGGGAACAATCACAAGCCAGCAAGTTATTTCTTTATAGATTTCTATTTGAAAAAAACTGTTGAGTTTCCAAAGAAATCACACAAATAGTTAGCATACATGTTGTTATGAAGATACTTGCTACAAAAATCTGTTTCAAGGAGCTTCTAACCAGTCTTTTTACCAAAATACTATTTAAGCTAGTTTTAAGCACTACTTATTTTCTCTTTAGTTTTCAATCCCTCCCTTCTGTGTCCAAATCACTCATAGAAGTCTAATGCCAGATCAACCCTTAAGGCATCAAAGATATTTGTTTTCCCTCCTGAAACCCACAAGCAGGCACTTGGCATTAGTGGCTATGTCACATCAAGCTAATTAATAATAACAGACATAATTTTGCATCCCCTGTATAAAGATAGAGGATAACTAAATCCAGAAACATGACAGCATGTATTTGCACTACCTGATGAGTTTTTCATCTTTTGTCTAATTCTTTACTGTCCTTTGTTTTGCTTCCTTATGCAATCATTGTTAGATCAGAAGCTAGAAGAGCTGGAAATTGGTTGAAAGCGTGTACTATTGATACTGCGGCAATTTTTGACATTGATTTAAATGGGAGCAAAATCAAGCCTTTAGTATTACTCCTAAGAGTCAAGACTAGAATTTTGTTTGGAAAGATACTGAACAGGTCTTATGATATATTCTGAAAGGAGAAAGCTCAGGGATTTACAGACATTTTCACATATCTTCAGGCATAGATTTCTCAAGCAGTTCCAGGCAGCAGTTTGCAATGTTCTGAAAATATAAATAGTCACAGGCAATTGACACAAAGTCATTTTCATCATTTGCAGGATGTTTAGAAGAAGCAGCATCGATTTTTTTTTTAAATGATCAATTTAAATGCTTTATTTTTAAAAAAATGTAAGCAGTATGTGTTTGCATATCTGAAAACACCAATTCGCTATTTCTAAAGTTATATCCATTAGCTGATATAAGATTTAAATTACATAAGTGTTTAATATTTTCTCCATTCTATCAAACAGTGCTTAGGAACAAGTGAGGAACTGCCAGTACTACAATACTTGAAACTCCTTCTTTTTTTTATACAGTGAAGCCAGAAAAGTTGGAATGGTGAAAGCATAATTATAATATGTCTTTTCCTCTCTTTTTATATCATTTAGATATCAGCATGAATCAATTCCAAGTCCACTGGTTACTGGAGTCCTGTGCACACAATGACACCAAAGGACTTGGGAAAGTAACTGAGCTGACTTATGTAAGTCTCCGTTCAGCCTTCTGCTTGACTCTGAATAGCTTCTAAGCAGCAGGAGAAAGGATGGTTCTGTAGCATAACACAGTATGCTGTATACCATGATTCATAGATAAGTAAGAATGTACCTTTTTTATGTTCCTCTTCAGGAAAAGATAAAAATGGTGCATCTGGACTGTTTGAGGTCATAGTTGTTTGTCTTTTTTAAATCCACACTAGGCTAAATCTTTTTTTTGTCGGTGTTATTCAGAAAACAAAAGCAGGCAAACAAACTTCTTAGCAAAGTACTTATATATAGAGAAGATGGAGCTTTATCTATAATTAGTGCTACAGGACTCTAGCACAGTGCAAACTGAACAGTAATAATAGTAATTAAGAAACTAGGTTTTCTTTTAGACATGCATGTGGGTTTCACAACCCTGAGGAAAATAATAGAATAAGAAAAAAGGACCATAGGTGGAAAATGCTAGATATTAAATCTGGAAGTCGGACAGATATCAGATAAGGAGAAAAGCTCTATGTAAGTACGTGTCAGCCCAACTATATATTGCAGTGACAGTTCTTTGTACTCAATTTGTTAGCAATCTAATGTCATCCATCTCTGTAACACATTATTTAAACAACACAGTAATGTGGTTGGTGCATCACAATTGATTTAGTGGCTTATGAAGAATGGAAGAAATCACAATTCACCTTTCCTTCTTACCCTGAGCTATACTACTTCATTGATTCAGTGCAATTAATAGCATGTAAAAGTAGAGTAAATCAGAAGACATCATTTGTCATACAGGAGACTGTTAGCTTGTAATATTTACTGCTTGATGTGGTCAGCAAAACAAATACTAGAAATTGATTAAAAAAATTATTGTGACATAATGTTATGATCCATCCCAATGTTTCAAGTTGTGCACATTGAAAATAGGATTTCTCCTATTATTTAAGAACTTTATTTCCACTAGAGGTCAGGAAGAACTCTTTGTATGTCTGCCCAAATGCATTGTGGGATTCAGTTCATTTATTTCCTTGATCATGTAACTGTAATTGGTCCAATCTACTTTGGGAAACTTTATTTCTTTTGAGGAAGAAAGTAATTGCAAGCAAATAAAAGAAGGTGAATGCTACGAAAGGTTTGATACTGGATATGATAGGTCAGGGTGGATAAAGGCCTTACATTTCCAGTGTTGGGCATTTAGGCCCCGTCACAATAAATAAAAGTAGTCCTGTCACAATTTTAAAGAGGTACCAAACCTGTTAGAGCACTTTCCCATCAGGTGGAAGGCAGGGAGTCAAGTCCATTCTCAGCCCAATCTCTATATCCCATTGAAAATGACCTCCCAAGTGAAGGTTAGACTAATCCAATTTGAGACTAGAAAAAAGAAGGAGTTATGCAGAATAAACTGGAAATTAGTGATTCTAAAGGAAAGTAGAGATCTAAAAGGTAGTGAAAGACTTTTGACCTTAGCCAGTAAGGTATTAATGGACATCTTCACAGAAAAAAAAAAAAAAAAAAAAAACATTTTTTTTNAAAAAAAAAAAAAGCACATTTTTTTTCTCAGATAAAATTTATACTAAAGCTTTCAGACTGTGATTTTCAGAAATGCTTTAGACAACAGTAAGAATTTAGCAGGACATTTATACTTTGTATAAAGTTTTCTTCTCCAGTCGTCTTTAAACAGAGACTTATGCTTTGTAGTTCACCTGTGGAGCTTTTCTTCCTGATAAGAAGGCTGAATTAGCTAATATATTAAAGAGGAAAAAAATGGCTCCATAATGCCATGCTGGACTTTGAGTGCACTTTTAAAGAGTTAAATGTAGTTGAAGCCTGTCATTTACAGCAGCTTAACTCAGCTTTCTTACATTTATTTAATTCCATTAGCATTTACATCCTCACTTTGCTACCCCCACTGCCATCATGTCAGAGAGACTATTTTAAATGTTAGATGCCAGTTGCTTTGATGCAGCGTGACAAGGGAACTCTGTAGAAATGGAGGACATATCCAAATACCATGCTAATATATTTTACTACTGAAAATAATCAACACAGGCAATGTTTGCTTTGTTCTCTGAGTAAAAGCCATGTTGGCATGTGTTAAGCATAGCAGGAATATATTTTATTGGAGAAAAGGAAAACTTTTCATCTTCTGCCAACCTTATTTTTCAATTTCTTTTTTTTTTCTGGAAGTCTATTTGCAGCATGTGATCTTTTTGTTTGTCTTGTTGTAGGAAAACTACATGATTCTGAAGGATCTGTCATTTTCATGCAAATATAAAGTGACTGTTTTGCCTGCAAAATCTAAAGGTCGTTTTAAGGCTGAGAGTATTTTTTTTGTTACCCCATCTTGCTCTGCATTTAAAGAAAAAAGCCACAAGCACATTAGTTGTCCTGCTGAAGGAGGTAAGTCATGATCAGGAGAAGCAGTCAAATAATTTGAAATGCATTTGTAACCCATGCCCTCCCTGGAGTCTATAAAAGCAATTCTAAAACGTCAAGTAAAAGATTCAGAACAAATCAAAATATGACTAATGTTTATGTGAAAAATCAGCTAAAATACAGAGCACTATAGATTTTGGCTACTATATTACTGTTTTGTCAATTAGGTGATAAATTTAGTGGACTGTTTATAAACATATGACATTTGCTATTACACAGTTTTTATTTTTGTAAGGAGAAACAATTTCCCAATTACATTTATTATTTTGAGGGATGATAACTGTAAACATAATTATGCTGGCATGATCCATCTTTTGAATGTTTTGCTACTGATGCAAGCTGCTTTTTCACTTTGACTTTGTTTAGGTTAGTTCTGTTGTCAAATAACTAATAAGGGCACACAGACCTTTTACTGCATTGCCACAGTGGTAGGTATAGCTAGAGGCTTATGGAAATTGCAAAATTATGGAGATATTGCTTGGAACAGACCTCTGAGGTTAGCTAGTCCAGCCACCCACTTGAAGCAGAACTGTTGCCAACACTGGGCCAGATCAGCCATGGCTTTGCACAGCCAAGCCTGGAAACCTCTCTCTTCTGTTAGAGAGTGGCCCTCACACTTCAAGTCCATACTGTCCCTGAGGGTACTCCTGTGCTTCATGGGTCACCTCAGAGTCCTGCTGGCCACCATTACCATTTCCTCACCACCTCTCCTTACAGTTGCCAGCATTGCAGCCTTCTTGGGCAACTGGAACTCAGGCATAAGTTTCCCCTAATCCATGCTCCTATTAACTTGTACTACCATTTCAGAGCATGAAATTTACCTTTTGGCTGCACTGTGGAGTTCTGTGCTATCCTGTGGGTTTTCTTGTGGCCCCAAAACTGAAAATTCAAGCTCAGGCATTCTGAAATACAGAGGAGCAGGAGGATGGCTGCCTGTGAATGAGACACTTATGTCTTTACATGCCATAGGCTTTCCTTTCTGTCACCTGCATCTGACAGCATTTGATCTGAAGTTTGCATTTGGTCCAGAATGTCAAATATCAAAGATAGGCTTTGGTTAACACTGAAAATGTGGTGCCAGAAAGCTGGCAGGACCCTGGGTAACATCAGAAATAGAGCTCTGTCTGTCTGACCTTGATTTGTGGAATTAAATGAACATTATTGAACATTATTTCTCAAAGTTTAGCTTATGTTTTTGCTTTCCAAATTTATAGTGCCAGTTCTACCCAAAGTGTTGGCCAAACCCGAGAATCTATCTGCGTCTTTCATTGTTCAGGAAGGTAACATCACCGGTCATTTTTCCTGGAAGATATCTAAGGCAGATCTTCACCAGCCCATGACAGGGTTTCAAGTCACTTGGGCAGAAGTAACCACAGAAAGCCGGCAGAACAGCTTACCCAACAGCATCATTTCACAGTCGCAGATACTGCCATCAGTAAGTTGTTTGTTAGTCTCCTTTGCTGGTGGCTTCGTAAGTGTGTGTGTATGTGGCCTATTTTTAATGTTTAGTGGTGGTGCAGATGTCACAACATTGCGTTCTCTGGCTCTGCAGGCAAGTTGGAGCACAAAGTGCTTTATTTTTCCTCCTTGATGGAGATAAAAGGCACAGCTACTCTTCTTGATGACACATCAAACATTTTAATGTGCACAATTGTCAAATTAGCAACTATTGTCTGAGAAATGCCTGAAAGGAGGAAAAGATTGTCTATGTGGCAATAGATTTTTTGTTTGTTTGTTTTGATGATCAGACTGTTCAACTTGGCAGTTACTATAGTTTTACTAATTATTTGGTATCCAACTCAATGGATTTAAGAGAATNCACAAGGGCACATTGCTGGCTCACTTTTTTTTTTTTGCGTCACTCATTGCTCTAAGAAATATAGAAATCACTTCCCCTTCTACCAGTATTCACCATTGTCTGATGGATGGTTAAAGAACTAGATTTATCTGTTTGCTGAAAGTTAGAAAATGAATGATTTGAATTCTTCCTCCTATTTGCCTTAAGACGGTCTTCGCTATTTCAGTTCTTCCTATGGCAGAGGCAAGTGAAGAGCACTTCATTCAGACTGCTGCCAGGTTGATCAGAGTCAAAAAAGGGTTGAAGCAGCTGGCCTTGATCCAAAGTCTGCTAACAACCTTGGGATTCTTTTCATTCATTTCAGGGACGTGGATCAGGCTGATTGTGTCTAGGGCAGAACTGGGTGAAAATATTTTCACAATATTTGTTTCATCAAAGAATTCATAAAATGTTTTGTTGGACACATCTCACGTTCAGTTCATTTTCCACAAATCCAAGACAAGATTCTCTCTTAATTCCTAGCAGACTGCCCACAGGGGCTAGGGCACCTGAGTTTTAAAGCCTGCTGTTCTAGGGGAAAGCAACAAAGTTGACCGTGGATGCTCTAAAACTATGGAGAAAGCTACCATGCAGTGTGCAGAGCTTTTTTGTTACAGCTTAGTACAAACTCAGTGTGATTCACACCAATTCACTCAAAGCTCAGCCTAGAGCCCAGAGCAGCAGCACAGTACAGATACAGCCTTGGTCTTTTCAGCAGGGATAGCCTTGAAGTGGTTACTCAGTCACAGACCTTTGGCTGGAAATGGCCACTTTAACACCACAGTAAACAAAGCTCCTGACCATGAAGTCTTAATTTTCACTTTTTAAAAATCTTTTTTTTGGGGAGCAGTTGTATGTTTTATTCAGAATTTCTATTCCTTTTTTTAAGCTTTTGGCCCAGTTAGATCTGAAATATAGAAAAAGTTTTATTCAAAACACTCCTTTGCATGGTGTTATAGTTTAATTTTTTATGTTTATTCTCCTTTGGTTTCACTACTGTAGACCCTGGAGATTCCTTTTATTTAATTGTCTATCACTATATGTATCTGTCTACTTATGGTAACTGGTAAACTTGCAGAAAACTCCAATTTGAGTTGAAGCAGTACCTCCTACCTCTCAGAAGTCACCGGAATATGGGGTATTTTCCAGTGAGAATTGTTCAGTCATTCATGTTGGTAGCCTCTGACTAATAAAAATTCAATATTTGTATAACCAGGGCTGGAGTACCTAGGGCCCCACTGTTGGAAGAGCACCTAAATGAGCAGAGTGAGTGTATGCGTGAGATGTATACACTCCTCTCTCTCTTCTACCCATTCAATATTTCATATGAGGTGTAACGGCTTCAGCAAGGTCTATAAAGAGCAGCCACATCTCAGAATATGTGCTAATTTGACAGTAAAATGACACATTTCCCCCCACCTTCTCTCTCTCTCTCTCTCTCCTTTCCCTTTTGCTGTCTGCTTTGACAGTGACAGCAAGTTGTCAGCTATTCCCACAGCTTGCTAAGGTCCTCCTGCATGGTGCTAGGTGCAGTGCTGGCCAGAAGAACTTGCCCTGCAAATTCCTGGCCAGCCCAGCCTGGCTGGTCGCAGGAGAAGACCATATGCACACTGTCCAGTGTCACTACCCTTCCGTCCCCTTCCTGGGACTGAGCCTTTTCAGCTTGGAATAAGATGAATCAGGACTTCTGCTTCCTTAATACTCTTCAGTCTTTAGCCAGTTGTATTCCCATTTTGGAGCACTTATAAACTTACTCTAAAATTATTTTGTACAGGTGTAAGTGACCACAACAGGTATGGAGCAGTGAAAAGTGAGACCATCATGCCAGAAATGAGATTAAGAACAGAGGCAAATTCTTGTGGTGTAATTGGGACAAATCTGCTGAAATCAGTGTAGCCACACTTATTTTCACTAGCTGCATCAGGGGCCCTAGGTTGTCATTTATTAATTTACCAATTAGTGGAACTCACAGGTAGATCCAATATAAAAACAAGTTTATATAATGAACTTGCTTGTTAGAAAGGATGATTAGGAAGCTGGATTTATTTTTTTTTGTGATGAACACATTATCCATTTTCCAGAACACTAAGGAACAACATGGACCTCTTACACATGAAACCATAACATTACGGTAATAAAGTCTACTCAAAGGGAGCTACAAACAAAAAACCCAAAACAAGCCCTCTCAGCAAAGTGATGCATACATTAAATCCTTTTAACAGAATTCTAAGAAACTAATTTGTGAGTGCTGACAGAACCTGTTTAAATCACTTCTTTGTGTGAGTAGAGCAACTATGTTTTATTTTTAGATTCTCTGAGAGTTAATGTGATTTATTTATTTTTAGGATCATTATGTACTTACTGTGCCCAACCTGAGGCCATCGATGCTGTACCGCTTGGAAGTTCAAGTGCTGACAACTGGTGGAGAAGGGCCAGCTACGATAAAATCGTTCCGAACACCCGACCTTCCTCCATTTTCACCCCACAGTAAGTACTACACTGTTTTGACATGCAATTACGTGTTACAAAACTTCATTTGATGCAAATGCAGTCTTTCTCTCAGTGGTCTGACATTTGCTATTTGTTCCACCACAGTTCTTTGGCTTATGCCAATAGCACCTGGGTTTCAAAGTTGTTCTGTCCTCCAGGTACTACCTAGGCCTGGAATTCCTTAGCTTTCAAGATTTGTTTTTTCTGGGTAAATTCAGTCCAGCATGGCTAGAACCTGATCATATTTCTGAAGCAGTGCAAACCTCCTAAGGCCATTTCCAACATTTTATGTTTCTGAAAAGTACAGCTCAGTATTATGAAGCCCAGTAAAAAAGTATAATCAATTTTTCCAATATTAATCTGCTTGAATCTTTTTGTCCTTTTACTCTCACTAAAGTTGTCTGGACTGAACATACACATAGTTGTCAGCACAGGCAGTTCACTTGCAAGCTGGAGGATTTCAAGTTGAAGGTCTCACAAAGCCTTTTCAGTATAGATAAACATTGGTATTACATATTCAGGGTTTGATATGTGCGTATTTTCCTTGTTTTTCTCTTGTTTAGGACCTCATCTGAAGCAACATCATCCACATCACTACAAGCCACCCCCAGAGAAATATTAGACTGTTTCAGATGGTTATACAAATAACTGAGAGAAAAACTGAGCTCCCAAATGAGGGCTGGGAAAAGGCACATCTGTAGTATAGCCATGAAGAATTGTATTTGCACCAAGATCAGGATGAAACATACAGCAAGGATCATTTTAGTACCACCGCTATTCAACAAACTGAAGATCACATCCAACTCAACACATGTGAGAGAATCAGAAGTGTGTTCATTATAATGTTTTTGTATTTCTGTGTTTAAAGTAGATTGAAACGGTGCAGTGTATACAGCTTTTTCTCTTAGTGACTTCAATGTTAATATTTGCAAGGTTGTCCTGTGATGTAGTCGTACTTTTTAACACTGGAGGCCATGTTCTCATCAGTGTGTTTAAATAATCTATTTTACTTAAAGCTCTGCCTGTCACCAGTTTAAGCCCTAGTGTATTTTTCTATTAAGGAAGATCTGCATATGACTGAAATAAGGACATCAGTACCATATAAATACCAGTAGCAGAAACCCTAAAATAGTCAGTATTTGCTAATTGCAGTATCACCATAGAGGAGAATGATGATGCATTTGTATCACTCGTCTGTTCTGAATTGGCAACATTTTAGCATGTAGATCTTCTGTTAGTGTAGTTGATAACTAAAAAATATACAGGGTAGATGTACCATTGTAAAGAAACAAATGGCAGTTAATATAATTGTTGAAAATTAATGGTATCTAATACAATTAATTGATAGGCCCTAGAATAATGACTTTTAAAATCCCACTTACAATTTTTTGGTGTACAATGTTTCAAGGTGTAATAATATGTTTAAAAGAAGCAGCAGGTTTTGAGTTAAAAATCTGAATAGTTAACATTTTAGAAACTGAAATTTGGGGGCACATTTGTTATTCAAACAGCCATAAAGCTACTTTTTGGCTTTGGATTTTGATATGCATATTTCTTTTCCCCATGGATTTTTTTAACAGAAGGATGGATGTATTTTCTCTATTCTGCTGTTCTGCTTACAGAAAGAATTATGTGACAATATTCTGGCATCTGGAAAACATTGGCTTATAGTTTATTTGAATACATTTTTCAAATTTAGACAGAAGGGTGCCCTTTTTAACCATAAGGGAATTCATATTGCCTTATTGTGCAATATAAACTGTCTAGAATAATTTGCCACACAGAGAGACATACCTCGATAGTAAACAGAAACTGCTTGGATTTATTATCAAGAGGGTGAAAGTATCAGCCAATAAACATCCATACAAATACTTGTAATCAGCTTCTAATGTTTAAGATGTTCAAAGTGCTCCTGCGTTCTTTGGCACTGTTTCCATTGCTCCCTGAATTATCATATGAGGATAATGTACCTCAAACACTCAGGAGACAAACGTGACCACTTTTTCTAACAGCAGATGCTACAGACTCATCATATGTGCTTCATATTTGCCTGAGATACTTGATGAGAGGAGCTCAGACAGTAATTAATACACTTCCCTCCTCCTCATGCCAAACTGTTCTGTGGAAAAGCAAATATGAAGAAAAGAAATACATGCCTGAAACTAAGGATCAGAGTTATGTTTATCATAGTAAAGCATTAAAAAAATATTCAAACACAGTTTGTCTATACTGAAGTTTATAGCTTCTTGTATCACAGAGGGTGAAGGTAACTGTTAGTTTCTTGCTCATTCCACTTCTCCTACATTTCTACCTTTGTTTTTAAAGGGCTCTTTTTTTCCATTCCCTTTCTGCTTTGCTTGTCTTTTCTGATATGCACTCAGTGACCAAGAACTTTTCCAGACGTTTTCTATTGCTATATGGTTTGGGCCTTTAATAGTAGTTTTAAAAATATTAAAGACTATGGTGCTTTCAATTCCTTCTTCTATCATTCTGTCATCTCCCCTTTCCCAAAACACATTAGCAAATAAACAGATGAACTCTTCTTCATAAAATCTGTCGAACAGTGGTTTATTTTCAATTTTGGCAGAAGGCCAGAGTCACAGAGATTTTTGTCAGGATGGAAATGCTTTGTGTATACAAGTCTTTACAAAGAAAACACAATTCGAATTGGACCAGTGTGCTTCAACATTCAGATTGCAAAGGGCATGGGTAAGGGTATAAGTGTTTCTCCATGGTGTTTGCTGAGAGCAGGATTCAGTGGGATCAGGAAAAGTAATTACCTCAGGCTTCTCTGAAAAATTCTGTCCAACCTTTTAATCATAGTCCATTCTAGTTATGCTGGAGCAAATCTGCAGTGACTTGATTAGTGTTAATGAAATTATGTTTCATTCATAGTGACATGGTAAAGCATAGAACATGGATGTCGGTCTTTATTACAGCGATGCTTAATTTGGCTTGGAGATAAACTGGAAGCAGCCCTGAGTGATCATATCCTTAGTCTTGGTTGCTGAGGGGAAGCCTCATTCTTCTGAAATGAATCAAAATGGTTACTATTTGCTGATGCCAGTCTCTTCAAAGCATTCAACTCCTAAAAGCAACAATGTATTTTTGAAAAACATGACGAGGTTTTCCCTTTTAAAGTAGATTCTGGAAATAAAATCTTAAAAAGTTAATGAATTATAATTGCATTGGAAAATATAGAGTCCACTAAGATATAAATTATTTTTTTCCTTCTACAAATCAGCTTATCAACTCACCTTTCAAGTCACCCTCCAAATCAAAACTGGAAAAAAACAGGTCAACAAAGATCATGCAGAGATGTTAAATTCCCAACTATGAGTGATTTCCTGATTATTCTTTGAATTCAGCAGTACAGATTTGAAGTTGTTAGTGCCTAATTCATAAAGCCTTGTTTGCTGAATTGTACAGGGTATTGTCCTAACATACTAGCCTGAGTCACACCAAGCATTTAATTCAGCAATAAAGTTGTAATTCACTACTTGATTCACTAGTTAAAGATTTCTTTTCTCTAATTATATTGTGTAATAGAGAATTAATATAGATATTGGGATGCTTTTAGATACTCTGCACCTTTACACTAATGTATTATTTGCTATGTACGATTCTGATGGATTTGTCAGTTGACTTCAGGATGCATTTTGTTAATCTTTATTTCTTAAAGAAGAATTATAAGATTATGCCATTTTTGCTAACTGCTTTGTGAAGTGGAATTTTGTTGTTGTTCATTGGTGATTTTTGTTTAAGTAGAGAATGGTTTGTTCTTGTTACATCTTTTTGGACCATTTTTGAGTTGTTCTTAGAGAAGGAGAAATTCAAATATGACAGAACTCATGCTGTAACATCTGTAGCATCTTGAATATTCATTTAGAATATAGCGTATGTACGAAAAATAAGAGGTCTGACTTCTGAAATGCTGAACATCCTCAATATAGTGGCTTCAGAAATAGCTGAGGATGTGATGTGGCAATGTTAAAATTGACATTAATGTTTGGCATGGTCACACAAAAAGTCAAAGAAATAACTTATTGCTAGCGTGAATGGGAATTTTACTGTTGGTATTAGGAGAACTGTACAGAAACCTGAATAGTGAGTCAATTTGTTCCACTTCCATCCCCACGCTCCCAACTGGAGTTGGGGAGGGTTTCAATAAGCAGGCTCTGTTTCAGGAAGGTATGCAGAAGAGGAAACTCCCATATGCACAAAAGAAGTCAGTAGGATGGAAGTAAACCTGTGCAGTTAAGAATGAGCTTTAGTGATGCCTCAAATACATGGATGTCAAAATTTGCTTGAATACTGTCTTAAATAGCAAAAGACCCTTATAGAATAAAGTGTGGGACCCAGACAGTTCTAAATTCTGTGTACACCACCATAAAAATGTTTATTTTTGTCTTGTGTATATGTAAATGTAGCTGTGATATTGACTTATTTATTAATTCATTTTCTTATACTATGTGCCAAGTATATTCCCACCCTTTTGATCAGTACCTGTGAACATCAATTACTAAAAATAATGTTACGCAAACTTGTGCATTGTAACCAGGAATATGATGCTAATAAGCTGTTGCATGTAGTTTTAAATAATTAAGAAAACCCTTTATTTAAAAAATGTAAATGAATACCTGCAGATGTTGATGATTATATATGGTTTTGCATGCCAAAACTCATTGTTCAGTTGTGGGCATGAAATGTAATGACTGTATTACCTCTACTGAATATATTAATAAGGTACAATTTACAAAGTAATTAACAGAGCTCTATATGTAAAATTTTTCCTTTTTACTTAATTATATTGTAGTAGAGGTGACGGAACTGCTTCTCTGTTACCCCAATTGGCTGTAGAAATTATGTTCCTATAACACTCATTTAAAGTCAATATTTATTTATGTATGTAATACAAAAAGATTGGTCTTATGTGTTTGTCCTGTTATTCAGAGAAAAAAATACACTTCTTGTAAAAACAATTTGTAAAAAAACTGTAAATGTAAATAGAGTCTGATTTCTTTTCCTCACCATTTTCATGTTTAGAATTTGTACACACTGTTTAGGTAATAAACTATCCTACATTGAAATCTTTCTACATTATCTCCTCCATACAGAATTTATAGTTTTGTTCTTCTTAAGTTGAAGACATAGGGCCATCAGTGTCTTACCAACTGCCTTTGCTACATCTAAATTTCATTGTGTATAAAGTCATACCATTTTATCCTCCCATGTACTATGGCATTTTGTTTTCTCTAGAACATGATCAAAATAGTCTGAAAATAAATTTAGATATCATTTGAGTGAAAAATCAGACTCAAGAATTTGCCATCCCTTTCTCTCTTTCAATGGGATAGTTCATGGTGAAGATTTGTTCACCCTTTGTAATACTAACATAAAATATTTAAAATGGGGCTGTATCTATGTCAGTGGCCTGATCCTGCAGTCAAGATTTTAATGGTTGAAACTCGTGGTGAAATCTATATATACACCAGATTTGGACTATATTCTATTTTAAAGTTCAGTATCCCATGATTTAAATAATATATTTTTAATAAATATAAATATGTTAGTACAAACATTTAACTATTTCTAATTGTCATATATGTGCTATCATTCTCAGACGCAATATCTTTAGCTTGGAGATGCGCCTTTGACTTACTCTTGACTTACCTAATAAACATTTAGATTTTATTAGCTTGAACATAAACTCCAAAATTTCCTGGTATTTCTTTCTCATTAGAATAAGTGCTTAAATTTTGGGGTTTAGTTTTTCTTTTACATAAATGGATAATATTTAGAAAAACCCATAAGTTAAATTTCTCTGCAATTTGTATTGTATCAATGGCATTTGCCATTTTGGTTCAGTAAACCCAGACAAGAATGATATATCACCGTGTATAGGTAGGTTGTCATAATAAAAAGTTGAAATGTTCTATACACTCTTAATTCAAAATAGCCATTCATTTTTTTCTTTCCATAAATTCAAATAAATGTTTTATTCAACATTGAATTAAAAGATGCAATGACTGGATGATATGAATCAAATTAAATAAAGCAAATTTGCTATATAGTGAACAGTATTAATCATTTTGGTTTGGGGTTTTGTGGCTTGTGCTTCTGTACAACTCAGCTTTTGTGCATCTAAAACTGGAATGCACTCCTAAGATTCCATTTTGTAAAGAAAATTTAATACAGTGAAAGCTTTTTACAGTACAAAAAAAAAATCCCCCTCTATACTTATCTTTTCTTACTACAGGTGTTGTATTGTCATCGTCTGGATATATGCCAGCCTCCTTGAGGAAGGCCTTGGGCCAGAACGCTGGCTGCTAGCCCGTTGATGGCAATTCAGCACTTGTACGGGTACAGAAAGCACTGGGGAGAACATTGAGAACGTAAGCTTTGAAACGGAGCCAACGTGCAAGACTCTGGCAGATCTGACGGGGATGCAGTTCGTCAGAAGTGAATTGCTCTGTCCCCTGTGGGTTGCGCTTAATAGCCTGCCTGCTTTGACTCAAGGTGCTGGCAGGAGCATAGATTAATATTTAATACATGCCTTGCTATAAGCATTTACTGAGAGTGCTGTGTGGCACAGAAACTAAAGAATTTATGAATGCTTTCTGTACCCTGTTCCTCACCTGTGATGGTGATTTACTCACGTTACTTAATAAGCTACATTCAGGAGGTCTGTTTCTTCTCAGTGGACAATCAACTTTGGAAATAGTGGGTTGTCATTTTTCAGGAGAGTTAGGCAAATATGCTACACACAAATATCCCTTTGTATTTGAGTGCCAATGTATTTGTACACCGAACAGAGGTTGCTTGTCTTTTTTATAAGCTGTCCAGTAATGTATATGTGCAATAGGCTCAAAATTGTCGATATTTAAAAATAACTCGGTTTGCTGATTAGTACTGATTAGTCAACATATTTTTATAATTTTATTAGAAAATGTTGCCTGGTTTAAAAGGTTCAGACTGCATAGTTATTAGTAGATGCAGAGCAATAGACTGCCCCAAGCACAAGAAGGATGTGGACATATTGGAGCGTGTCCAGAGGAGGGCCACCAAAATGATCAGGAGAATGGAGCATCTCTCGGATGAAGACAGGCTGAGGGAGTTGGGGCTATTCAGCCTGGAGAAGAGAAGGCTCCGAGGGGACTTTATAGTGACCTTCCAGTACCTGAAGGGGGCCTACATGAAGGCGGAGGAAGGTTGATTCAAAAGGGTTTGTAGTGGTAGGACAAGCAGTAATGGTTTTAAGCTAGGAAAGGATAGATTTAGACTGGATATTAGAAAAAAGTTCTTTAATATGAGGGTGATAGATCCCTGGAATGGGCTGCCCAGAGAGGTGGTGGAGGCCACAACCCTGGCGACCTTCAAGGTCAGGCTTGTTGGGGCTCTGAGCAACCTGACCTAGGTAGAGATGTCCCTGTTTATTGTAGGGAGGTTGGACCAGATGACCTCTAGAGGTCCCTTCCAGCCTAAGACATTCTGTGATTCTATGATTTCCACGCTGTCATTTCTAAGTGAAAGGTAAAGGAGGCAAATTGTGGACAGAAAAGCATAGGTAGCACAAAATGAAGGTAATCCTGATGTGTTTGGTTTTTTGCAGACATCCAGTTTCTGGAATTAGTAACTATCTGCAAATATTCAAAATAATCTTTTAAATTTCTTTTCTGAGATGTGCTACAGTACTTGCTTTGAAATATAAATATTTCAGACTTCCAGTGAACATACCTGCAAGTTAAAATCAATCTGATCATAACTCATAAAACAGGAATATACAAAAAAAAAAAAAAAAAGGCTGGTGGATGCTAATGGTTCTCTCTGAGCACTTAGGGACAACTGTTCTTTTTGCTTAGTGTTTGCTGAATCACACCAAAGGCAAAGAAGATCCATATGCATTTTTCTTGCCTTGAGAGAACTACTTCTTATTGAAAAGGATCCCATTCAATTCTTCATGAATGGCTGAGTTACTAGAGGTATGTAGTAGCTTAACACTAAAGATGCATCCAGTTTTCTCATTTATCTGAAGATGATATTGTCTCCTCTTTTTGCCTGAACTTCAGTTTTGTTTTACTTTATTATGGATCACTGATCACTGCTTTTGCTATATGGTCAATGTAAGAACTTGTCTCATTTATTAATCTTAGTTATACATGACACATTCAAAGCATGTTTCTCTTCACTGCTCTTTGCTGTAAAGATTTAGGTTTATGATACCTTTCCAATAAAAAATAAAGCTGTTATATACATATACATTCTTGTATTTAGAGCTGATTTCAATAAAGGGCTCCTCATTGACAACACAGTATTAGTTTTATAAAGTATATCTGCATCTGTATCTCATTTAAATTATTATGTACATAATGTATTTCTTGAGAATAGGAAAACTTTTTAAATTATCTTTTTAAACAACTGCCATGCTAGCCACAGGAAATTGTAGCAAGCACACAGAAGCGTGTTAAACTGATAGATATCACTTGTATTTGCAGCTTGATAAATTCTGTTAAGGCAGCAAATTAAATTCGGGTTAGCTAAATACATCACTGAGCAAAACTGATCCAAATTCGTTTTCAAAACAGGAAATGTGGATGGATAGCAGAGGTCTGGAGAGAGATCTATCAGAAACAATATAAACTTTGGGGCCTGAGTAATATCAAAAAAGCACAAAGCTGACACAGCTTAAATTGTCTTCCCCCTCTCCCCCCCCCAGTTACTAACAGAGAATATTCAGTACTTTAATAAGATCCTAAGATGATACTGCATCTATTTTGTTACTGATTTGAAACTTTTGTAAGTAACTTTATAAAATATGTGGAACTGATAACAAGAAAATAATCCTTTTATTTCATTAAATTTCATAGAAAAATAATATTTACCTAACATTGCTCTCAAAATCACTCAGCAGAAGAGTGCGTAGAGCACTGTAATTCAGTTGAGTGGGCAGTTGAGTTTGGGATTCTGTCCCTGAAATTCAAACTTGACTGAAAAAATCCTTCTATTTTTAAAAATTAGATATATGGTTATGGGGAAACCATGGGTCAAATAATGTCAGTGTGTTCAGTAGCCGTTGTCAGACTTTATCTGGGAAACTTGTTCCCTTATCTCAGCTAACCTCAAAAATCTCTAGAATAGTTGATTGCATGCTATGATTCATAGATGACATTCTGCTCAGGGCCTTGCCCTTTCATGTTCTGGAGGTAATCAAGGATGGGGATTCCACATCCTCTCTTACTAATTACTTGTGAAACAACAGTAAGGCAAATAGTGACATCTTATCTACCAAGGAAACTGTATCAGAAAAACCACATCATAAACAATTTCAACTGCATGTCAAATTACAAAGAAATTGAAACATATTCTTCTGAAGCACAAGCTTATAGGTTCTTTTATTCTCAGAGGTTTGTGATGAAACCCTTCTTACGCTGCCATGGGAATTCAAAGCTAGTAGGTAATGAAATCTGCAGCTTCTCAATATATTTTTATTTTGTCAGGTACCTCATAAGCCTTGAGAAGTGGGAAGTTGACCAGCCATATTTCTAGAGAAATCATTCTGGTTGATTATCTTGCAAAACTGAATTAATTAAGACTCATGTGATAGTTCATCATATTATCATTCAACAAGTTATTAAATATTAAATTGACAATGGTAATGGCCCGTTCGTGTTGCCACTTTTGTATGCCATGGGTTGTTGGTTTGAGCTACAGCTACCAAAATTATCAGTCCTCCTTGGTCAGTTAACACATTACTTGTGGCAGGGTATGAGCTTCTGAGGAGACTACCAAGGCTCTGGAGAGCTGAGCTGAGCAGGTTGGGTTGCTGTGGCTGTGGCAGAGTGTGCCTGTCACCCCCCTGCTGGTGCTGCAGATGTTGAATCCCCCATGCTTGGGGATGACAGAGAGAGAGGGGGCATGAGCATAGCCTCAACAAAAGAAGGAACAAGGAACAGAGAACCATGCCTGTCACAGGGATCTCCCTTCTGTTGAAGCAGAATGGTCCTGAGTCCCCATGTCCACAGCAAAGGGAGAGAGAAGCACCTCACACCTTCAGTACTGGTGAGTAGACTAGGTGAGTGTGGGGAGAGTAGATAAGATGCAAAGAAGACTGGCACAAGGACTGTCGTGCTTGAACCTGCATAGACCTTCTTCAATTAAACTTTGGGTTGCAGAAGACTCATAGAAATGCCTTGATTTGCTGTTAGCCCAGACATCTGCAGATGCAGAGCTGAAATGCTGGGACCTCAGTGTGAAAGCATCACCATGCCTTGGTACTTATAGTGAGGCTTTAGCAACAGTTACTGTGAAATATTCTGAAGCTTAGACTTCTGAAATCAATAGGTATCCTTTATATTCAAAAGACAAATCTAAATGCATGACTTGCTGCATTACAATTTAAAGAAACCTGTTTCTAGTCATTGTGAAGTGCATGTTACAATCACCTTGAGTGTGGAAATACTGAAACACATAGATGAAGTAAATGTTTCTCTTCCTCCTTAAATAGTTGTTGATGACTCAGAAACAAGAAAAAGAGTCACACTTTAAATGAACCCACAGCCACACATAAGAAAATAAAACTTAAGGAATTTCTTAAGGACTTTTGAAGGAGAGGATAAAGATTAGCAAGTATAGCCCACCAGAGTTTTGATGTCAGAAATAAGAGGCCAGATGTGAATACTGCTGTCCCTGCACATCTCTTTTCTGTGCATCTTGGCTGCTTGGTGGGTCCAGGTATAGTAAGTCTGCCAGCAGATTCAGTAGCTATGCCGCTGCCATGGAGCCAGCACACTGTAAAGAACATCAAAGAAAGCTTCTACTGGTCTCTGGCAGGTAGGAGCGTACTTAGCTTTCTTTTAAATGAACAGATGCATGGATTGAAAAAAGATAACTTGATAAGTCATTGTGGGAAGAAAATAATTTTAAACAGGAATTTTGAGGGCAACAAGAAAGATTGTAATGATGTGAAGAGTGAAAAAAATACTAATAAATATGATTCAAATATATCTATTTTTCTTTTAAATATCAATTAGACATTCTTAGAAATTATAGAAAAATACACATAATGAAGTGACTAAATATGTCAGAAATTCTTGGAGAGAACATTTCTGCAAATTCTATAGCATCAGTCCATGAAATATGTTTCTAATGTGTCATGGGAATAAAAAAGCCTGTGCAATATTGATAAGGCTTTAGCTGGGGAGTTTTAGTGAAACTGGACAACTTGGAATACTACATTTAATTATTAACGTCATATTACTCTTAACACATGTTAATGTCATTAGAAAATATATGTGTGGCGTATTAAAGAAATGACTAGCACCAGCACTGTAAGGACACACCATATTACCAGCTTAATAATGGCTGCTACTTTGGTTTTTGTCATGTTCTTTAGTCTTCCTGCCATATAAGCCCCAAGAATGGCAAAAAAGCATGATCAAAAGGCATGAAATAAGGTCTTCTGTTTCTATAAATTCTGCATTGACTTTAGGTCATTATTGCCAAATTTAGAATAAGCTTCTTCCAAATGCTTTTAATCTCCTTCTCAATGACTGTGATTTAGTTAGACATTTTAGTGTTTGGAATCCCATTAAGGCTGCTTTTGTTGAATCCACACGCCTTCCCTGTGTTGCTAAGGTAGACTTTGCACTAAACAAGGCAACTTATATGTCCCCAGGGCTATTGAGCACTATCCACAACAGCTCCATCTGGTTCCAGGGATCATCTCTTGTAAAGTCTCTTTACAAATCACAGTCGCCTCTGCCCTTAAATCCATTTTAAATTTAATAGTAGTACTGCTGGATATGAGATTAAAAAACCTAACCTACTCATCACTGTTGAATTTGAAAACAGATCCTAGCTTATGTGAAACACTTACCCTTGATTGGGTGATTTTGTTAATTCTTCCTTTTTGACCAACAATTCTTCTGACTTTTCCTTCACACATCCTGGATATACTTCTGTTGTCTGAGCATCTCTCCACTCTGTGTTCTGCTTTGTGCCTAACAGCCATAATTCTGCCATGGGAAATCCACTCTTCTAAAAAGCATTTTTATGGGCATCCTTGTTTCTCTAGGGATTTTGCCTTTCCTTGTTCTTGACCACTTTCCCTCTACATTTTTATTAGATATCTTGAATTTTGGTTAAGTTGAACAGTGATGCTTCTACATCACTCATTTAAAAGGAAATTCAATTTTCAGCTGCATTTTTTTTTTAAATTGCAATCGTTAAACACTCTGTTATGTGTTCCTCAGTCTCAAAATTGCATTTCTTGTTTATATGTCAGCTTTTCAAAGTTTTTATCTTCTTCTGATCATTGTGTTGTGGGAAAAGACTTGCCTGTTTGGGCATAATACACATTTTACACTGCATACATTTTTTAAAGAATAACGTCACCGTTACTTTTTATAGAGATGATCTAGCAATATTATCACATTCCTTACTGGATACATTATGAGGTGCTTTGTACTTCACAGATTTGTATGAAGATTCCTTTTGCCAATATTTAGTGTTGTGTTCTTTCCTCCCAGGTGATTCAATAAGTGAGCTATGAGAAATCTTTTAAAATTCTAGATTGCAGCTGATAATTTTTCTTATTGAGTATTCTTCAAAATGAGTTTATTTCTCCCATAAAGGATCTAAAACTGATCAAAAAAAAGTAAATGTTTATACAGATTAGTAGTTTTTTGTTCCATTATAGATCACTCTTTGCACCATAGAATGTTTATACTTTTGGTTTCATTCCAGAGATTTTCCCTAAAATTTTCTTATCCCACCTGATTTCTTATAAATTTTAGCACAGGGAAGAATGCACCCTCATGGCAGCTAAACATTATGCTACAGAAACATTGATTTGATATTTTATCCAATGTCCCTTAAAATGTTTCAGAAGTATGACTCTGTGGCACTGCACTCTGTGTGTATATGTTCATTCCACCGTAAGCTTGTACTGTTTACAAAAGTATATACTTCAAGCAGTATTTCAAGAACACAGCCACAAGTTTAGCTAAGGCAAAAGCTTATTATCGAATACATTTATCATCTCTTCAACTACTTACCCCTAAGGATACTCTTAAAGATGGATGAGTTTATAGTCTTTTACTGTATCTTTCATTGTGGTTGGCAAAATAATTTCTGGAATTACTGAACTCATATATGCTTGAAAAAACCATAGGCTTCTCTAAAGACAAAAAATATGTGGGTGTGTTTTGTTTTGGTAAATTTCATTTTACATTCTGTTTCTTGCCCGTCAGCACTTATGTGTTTGAGCTTTCTTCTGAGGTAGAAAAGTTATAATTTTACAAGAGTGACTATAACAGAGGGGGAGAGGTTGGAAGAGAAGAATGTGAAATACTTACAAAGTTAAGAATTTAAAGGATTAAGCTGCATGAAAAACACTAAATAAACCCATTTTTATGACAAGATTATAAGATTAGTCAATGACAGTAGTGATAAGAGTGACAGTGGGACCCGTCTGTTGATGAGATTTGCCATTCTGGGAGGCATGCTGCCTATGTGAAACCCAAATCTTTGGTGTTGCTGAAATGTTGTCAAGGTTTCTTCAACCCTCTGAACACCATCCCATGCTTAAATTCCGTGTGAGTGTTAATAACTACTGGGAATGAGTTTATGCAGATTAAGAGCTACTGTAAGGCTCTGAGAACAGGAAGGTGAAGAGGTCAGGAGCTCAGGTGGCTTTTTTGTCAGTTCTACTGATCAAAGGTCAAGGCTTAGAGACAGATGTGACATGGAGATAAATATCTAAGTGAGCAGATGGTGCTGCCAGCAGAATGTCACCTGCCTTGACCATGGAATAGTGTTCCAAAAACCCTATGGCACAAGGCAAAATTACACCACACTAATTTGCTGATTTATTGAGACAGGTTGTTGGAAGTAGCCACTTATATATCCTAAAGGGTGGACAAAGTTAAAAGAAANAAGAAAAGAAGTATTTACCATAAGGTCAAAGAGACAAAGGACAATGGTGGGTTGGTCCATCAAACATATTAGATAATGTAGAAATTAAGTAGGAGGAACTGGAGGCTTTATTACATGGCCAACATTTTTCTGTAAATGACATTTTGTTAATTAAAAACTTATTGGATGATTCATATGTGTCACAGCATTAATATTGAAGGATATAGCTTTCTCAGAAAAGGCAAGCAGGAGACTAATGAAAAAGGCAATAAAATACTCTTAAATGTGAAGGGTGTTTACGTCTGCTCTAAGAGCCAGATTACAGAGAAGCGTACATTTTCTGTAGGCATTCAGAGCCTTCTTTATATTGCTTGGAATTAAAGGAGGAAGAAGATGGACATTATTGTGATGATGGTCCTGGAGATGAAAATCAGAATAATCAAAACATAGGACTTGGTAGCAATATTGTAATTACTTGGTAGTCACTGGTCACTGCTCAAGCATTGTCTATGGAAAGAATGTAGCAAGACATGAAGGTAGGAGCTCATCTGACTAAGTGTAGACCTCTACAGAGAGGACATCTCTGTGCTGGCTACTCTCTAATCAGAGCATTAAAAATGTCTCATTTCTTTACATTGTCAATAAGAACTTTGAATGAAAACCTAAGATACAGATTTCTATGCAGAAGATACTTAAAGTAGGATGATATGAATCTCATCCAGGTAGTTCAACAAGTTTTTGGAACAAAGTAGTGTTAGTACCTAATAGAATCAGGAGGAAAAATGCTG
Organism: Brachypteracias leptosomus; assembly: GCA_013401335.1. Lineage (NCBI taxonomy): Eukaryota > Metazoa > Chordata > Aves > Coraciiformes > Brachypteraciidae > Brachypteracias > Brachypteracias leptosomus. The sequence goes on along the minus strand of VYZX01008044.1, from coordinate 1,420 downwards.
CAGAGAAGAATGTTATGAAGAAGCTGGAGTCTGCTAGAGAAACGATACTAAGCTGAGCTCACAACTTGACTAATTTGCAAGATATTGATGTCACATATCTGAAAACATACTANGAAATTGATGTCAAATATCTAAAAACATCCTACCCATGGACAGGCCAGTAAGGATGGATGCGGGAAGAAAAATTAATAAGAAAAAGTATAAAGGAAGTTCCCCTAGAGAAAACTGAAAAAAAAAAAAAAAGACCCAACCTGTGAAAACTTAAAAGGTAATATAGGCAACAAAATAATGGCCGATATGAATTTGTAAAGGCCAAACAGTAAGAGTAGCATAATTGCTCCACATAACATAGCAGCAAGCCTTCAAGATAGAAAAGAGCATTGATTTTAGCAGAGCTTTTGGCTTTCCTTTCTACTCTTAGGATCAAGTTTG